>JBAJNP010003302.1:0-40620 GCA_036877545.1 Yasuhikotakia modesta
AAGCCACACAAAATGGATTCCTAATCAAGATCTCGGCCCCAGCTAAAAACACTGGGCTTCAGTGCATCCCCTGCAGAACAAAGACAGAACACACACAATGCTGGCTGGAATACTGCAGAATAAATAAACAAGAAGTAAAAAAACAAGGGGAATGTTACATAAAAACACCTATTATGATTTACACACGCAGTTGCTGGTTTCCACTGTGGGAGGTTGTGTTACGTTGTCTGTAACAGTGGCTGTTTTAAGGTCAGTTCTGACCTCCTACCATTTGCTGTTCTAGCTGCCCACACATTTCACCTTTTAGCCCAATGAAAAGAGAAGACAGAGGAAAACACTTTGTGTACTGCCTGCATTTTTGTCATGCTGCTACATGCTAACTCTTCATCTCCTTGACAGCCCTCTCTCTCTCTCTCTGTCTCTCTCTCTGCTCAGAGCTTAGAAGCCTTAGGGGAAAAAAGGAGGGACAAAGATAGTTTTATAAAAAAATAATAGATAGGAAAGAAAGAATAAGAAAAAACTTGTACATGTAGAGAGCTGGACTGTAGTGACATTCCATTTTGATATCGCCACTGAATTTGTTACTGTAGGACAAAATGAGAGAGAACTGATTCATAGTGTGTATTTATTCTGGCACCCATATTAAACGGTTACAACATTCAGACTGTGCTCTTAAAGGTGAAGTGTTGAATTTGTGATACCAAACCGAGTGATCCTATGATCCTATATCAGCCACAGCATTGCCAGCAACTTTACATCCTTTATGAAATATTGCATAGAAGATGGATGGTTGAATTCGGACGATTAAACAGCTGTCTGCTTTGGGTTCCTTGTAAATATGAAATATGTAAATAGTAATTTAAATTGTGATTAACTCCTGAGCCTGTATGAGATACTTCTATATGCAAGTTACTATACTTAAAAAGGTTTTAAACTTTATATTTTATAATGTAATGCACTGTAATAGGAATCTGAAAATCTCTCATTGACTTTCAAATTGTTAATATGCTGCAGTATTTGCATATTAAATTGTGATTGGCCCTATATGTTTTTTTTATTTGTTTAACTATTTACAGCAGTGTTTAAACTGCCAGTTCAGTGTTGTGCACAGAAAATATTAGAAAAATATTAGAGCTTGGCTTGACAACAGCAAATCTTGATGGGGAATATAAATTCATATGTGTAAATGGCTTTGGGGCAGAAATTATATTTACAATGGGGTCTCATGTTTGTGTCTCACGAAACCATCATCTCTCAAGTAAACACTTGTAAGCCCCTGATGTCATACTTGCATAACAACAGAGGTACATCACCATAGCACAGCCCTGATTAGGCGAGATCAAATACACTTTCATTTAGAATTGCTTTCTATTATGGTTGCTAGATCTCCCTGAATGATCTGGATTGGGGTCTTATCAGTCGTCTCAGACTCACAGATCTCTGTTTGAACTTGTAAAGCATGAACATCAGCTGGGGGAGGTGGGATGGACCTCATGGCTCATACAAATTCATTAACTTGAATATGTTTCCCCCTCACAGGCTTTTGAGGTTGAACAAGCTTTATTTAGCTGTGAAATGTGTTAAAGTCATGCATTTTAAATTAGTTTTCATTTATTTTGGTCAGTTTTGTTTTTCTGGCATTAAGAAGTTATTATAAAAAAAGTCTACAGCAGCTTTAAAAAATTACATAACCAACTAGGAAAAAATGGCCTATAATAAAAACTTCTACACAAGCAACTTTTTACATCTGTTCATAGGTCACATTATGAATTAAATGTAATAAATCAAACAGTACTGAAGTCATCTGTGATCTCTGCCATACCAAGTGCAAAAGCAGACAGTCATATGCACCATAATCACAAAAGTACCACAAGCACCAAGTCAAATGCACCAAAATACGTCCCTGTGCATACTGTATATGTTTGTAATGTTAACATATAGAAAATGGCTTTGCTCAAACACTAACTGTGACTGTTTGTTCTTTTGTTTCCATAGAGACATCAGTATGAACAACATCACTGAGCTGCCTGCAAATGTCTTCAGAAACCTGCCCTATCTGGAAGAACTGTGAGCATGAACTCTGTTCCTCCTCTTACATTAGTTCTCTATAACTCTCTCTCTCTCTTTCTCTCTCTCTCTCTCTCTCTCTCTCTCTCTCAATGTCTGCGTATGTTTTTTAAATATATTACCATGAAGAGATCAAAAACCTTAAAATTGGTCATTTCACATTTGGCAGTTTTGGTCTGAATACTTATGTAATATTTATCTATTTTCACATTGTAAAAATGTTTTTTAAACCACTGAAGCAATGAAATACTAAGAGCTTAATACAAATTCCGTTAAATTGTTACATTTAAATTGCTGCAGATCAAAGTTAAATTGCTGCAGTTTTTTGTTTTTGCTTTTTTTCTGCCTGTTCCTCTTTGTAGGTGGATCACGTCAGGTTCATTGTCTTTGTTCTACTGGTAGTTGTTAGCAGTTATTGCTTTATTGTGTATTTGCATATATATATACTTTGCTGCATCACTAACAGTTATCTTGAACAAGAATGGCAGGTTGTTTTTCAGGGTAAATCACTGGTGATTATGGAGTGTAAAGATTGATGCAATGTTTATTGTAAACAATATACAATAATATATAAAAAATATAAGAATTAAAATTCCATGTAGAAAACATTTTCTGTTGTCTAAAGAGTGGACAGGAGTGGTCTCAGTATGTCTGAGAGAGGGTGGGAGAGCCCTGAGAGAGTCTGTGTCAGACCCAATGAGGACCTTCCAGTTATATTGTTTATGCATTCGAATGGCTCCCACTGCGTCTGATAGATTTGGTAATCAAATACTGCTATGATGAATGATTATAGAGAATGATGGATTTTCAGGCTGAACTCTTTGTATTTACTTATTTGCCTTGGAGGGATAAGAAGTTTAATCCTGTTCTCATATTGTATACACATACAGTTGTTATGGCACAAACGACAGCATAACCATAACCATGCACCTGCAAGAAAGTGTTTAGTATTAAGAATGACAGAATAGTGAGCATGTAAATGTAAAACAGACCTAAATGTAAATTAGCAACTAAGAAACTATTTTTGTACACCTTCATGTGCATTTTAGGCAGAGCATTTTTTGTGTAAAGTGTTTTTAGAGAACAGGTTGACATCTGCCCTCAGCAGTAGAAAACACCAGTTTACACAGCAGAGGCTGAAGATGCTGCAGGTGTCAGAGGTCCAGCAGGTTCAGTGCTAATGAAAGAGCAGGAACATACATGTGTTTGTATTTTAAAACCTATTCAGTGAGTTTCTTAAAGTTCTGGTTTCTGGTTGTATGTATGACTGCATCTGTATGTCTGAGTAAATTCTGAGCCCTTCATCCGGCGTGTCTGATCTTTCTCTGTGTATTTGTCTTTTCTTCACTACTTCTCTTGTCCCCCGTCTGCCCATCTGTGGGAAGCGCAGATAACATCTGTCTAAGTGATATCAGGTACCAGCACTTACAGACTGATGAAATGACCAAAGTCGGCTCCTCTTGTTCTTCACCCTTTCCTGCTCTTTTCCTTTTTTTATCCATTTGATTGGAGCGTGTTTTTTTTTTTTACTCTTGTGCGTCTTTCATCCGCTCCAATCTGCTCAGCTCTCGTTCCCAAACAGTCCTCCAGCGCTTTGTCAAAGACCAATTTGCTTTTCAACGCATTGTGAGAAGGAATGCATGGCAGGAAGAAGGAAGGCAAAACAATGGTTTCCGTGACAACTAGAGTTTTCAGGAGTGTGTTCTATCTGGGAATGGGGGTGGGGCGGGGGTCTCTAGGACCTGTACAGGACTGTATTGTGCCAGATGCTCTTTGTCAGGCTGCACATGGTTCAGTGGTCACAATGGGTGTGGCCAATCAGAGGGTCAGGAGTTCACTTTCTGGGCTTAAATGTACTTTTAAACACATTTTGGACTGCTGTAATCACTCGGCAGCAGAAATGACATTGCAATTACATCAGCTTGTGCATATTCACACAATAAAATAGATACAGAACAGATATGGGGAACAAAGTCTTCCCAAAAAACACAATTTTAATAGTTCAAATAGCTTAAAGTTACTCGTAATGATTTTAGTCAGATAAAAAATTTATTTTTAGACATGACCTTTAAAATCAATCACAGTAGTAAATTATTTAAAGATTATTTAATTTGAATCTCCATTGTAATGTTATGCACAGGCATTCACGTTCCGTATAATAAATTGTTTATGCATAACTATGTAAATAAACTACTTGATTAAAAATGGCAGATGTTGCCTTTTGCCTTTCAGAAGTAGCTGTAACTTTCAGGTGATAGCAAAAAAAGAACGAAAAATAACTCGCCTTATATTTACATAACACGTCATGACAGTGCAACAGAATGGTGTGTGTGTGTTAAACAACCTGTTGTTGTACAGCACTGGGAGAGCCAAAGGTAACATTCTCTGCCTCAGAGTCATGTAGTCGTCTATCATAATCACACACACCTCTCCTTCTTCAAACATGTCCCCCACTGACAGATATAGAGCTGTCAAATATTAATCCTCTCTAGATTTGTGTCTCAGGCTTGATAAGTATAGTGTGTGTGTGTGTGTGCAGAAAATGTGATTCAGTCTGGGTACATTTAAAGGTGCACTTTTTACTCATCAGACCAAAGAATTTGTCTGGCTGTCTAGTTTGTCTTTAAATTTAGTATTGTCTAAACTGAATTACCCATAGTAGCTTTGGTTTGTGACCAGTTAAGTACAAAGGCTGCAATTATTTTTAAAACACATTGGTTTAATACTGTTGTGATCTAAAAATAGCCACGCTTCCAAACCTATCTATTAAAATTACCCATTATAGCTGATGGTCTGCAATAAAGGAAAATTCTATCCTCCAAGTGTTGGCTGAACCCTTCAGAAGGTCACGTGACAGTGGCCTTGCTCATTGAAGCGGTTGCTAAAGCAACACGCTGCAGCAGCCCTGGCAACTTACTGACCACAGAGTGAGACTTAGATTAGTTCCAGACAAATAAAGATCAGGGGTGACATCTTCCTGCTCAAAGGATCTGACTGCTGAGCAGTGAAAGTGTGCATGTGTGTGTTTAAGAATCCACCCATGGAGGCCTGGCCAGATCTGGTGGCTTTGAATCGCAGCCAAACCAGAGCAGAGAACGGAGAGGGACACGGAGGAAGGGAATGTCTGTCGTTCCCGCAGGCCAGCCCGACCACAGCGGTGAGCCACAACAAATGGGTTGATGTAAACAAGCATGCAGTTGGACTGCAGTTGTTTGTGTGTTTTGGGGTTAGCATTGTGGTTGGAGAGGGACAGTTCTGTCAGAGCGCGTGCTTGTGTGACAGTCATTCTCAGCATATATCCCAGAATTCTGTGTGAAGCTTCTCTTGGTGTGTGGCAATGTTTCAACACTTAAAGCTGAACCCCTATGATGCTGTAAACTGATAAGCCGCCCATCATCTGCTCTGCATTCTAATGCCAGCTGTATTTTCCTCTGGTGCTTGTTTTTTCTTTTCTTCTCTTTCTTTCTCGCTGTCTCTAGAACCTGCAGGTGAATCATTGAGACACAATCATGTAAGATAATTACCCACAGACTTACATATATACTTTTGTACTTTGTAGTATTTAAGGGTGTGGTAAGGAGGAGGGGCGGGAGAGTTGTGTGTACATGTCAAGGACAAGCGTGTAAGTTTAAACATTATAGTTAATTAACATTCAACATCGATTAACATCAAAAATCTATATTTTTGATTTTTTTTATCTTAAATGTAATAGTTGAAGAAGCATAAAGTATGTAAACATGTTTTGCAGTGACTGCAGTGAGAAGTCTGAGGATACCAGAAAACTTGTGGTTAAGGCAATTACAACCACCACTGACATGTCCAAGACAAATAAAATGATCTGGCAAATGTTATATTTGCATATTTTAAATCAGATTTTTTATGGATCTTTGGGCCACAGAGGGTCAGTTAACTTACCCTGGTAAGTTGTAAATGTTTCAGTTATACAGAAGGATCTTAGATGAATTTGGACAGTCTGGCACTTCCTGTAGTAAGAGCGAATGGGAGGCTTTCTCTTACCCTGGAGCACTGCTGCTGCTACTGGCAGACACGAGCAGGAGATGATATGAGAGTTAGAAGAGTGTGAGAGAGTTCTCGGACTCCAGTTTCACTGGGTGATAAATCTGGTGTTAATCTCTCAGGCCTGATTTGGTGAAGTTATGTGGACCCTTCGTCTGCTTTACCTCACACACCTTCACAGACAAGTACACATTGCACCCCAGTCAGAGAACATGTCGCATTCAAACATATAGTGTACAACCTAGCCTGATCAGGACCCTGTATGACCCTGACAGGGTTTATTTCTGTAATAATATTATCAAATATAGTTTAGCGTTCATTATGTAGAGAGATATTTTAATGGAGAACATGATGATTGATCCAATAAGACTCAACCATTTTATCAAACTTGTGATGTCCTGTAGATGTGAGTAGAAGGTGTTGTGGGTGTTGTCCAGCCTAAAACATGACTGTAGAATTACAGCTCATCAACTTGATATGCAGCCAACGCATTCTGACACTTTTGAGGTATTTGTTCTGGCCAATCAGACAGAGAGCTTGTAGAGAATGAGTTATCACTTTAGGAGAGAGCAACTCTCTTATCACATATTGCTGTCAACATGGCAGCATGCTGTATCTGTCACTGTACATATTGTACTGCCAGATAGACCGAGCCTAATTTATGCAGTAGGTTTATAAAATAAAGCAATAAGCAAATCTTAAAACCACCTGTAGATTTATAACATAAAAACAGCAATCAAAATAAACTATTGTTCCCTCATGTTAGCCAAAGTATCTGTTTTCTTGGATGAAGTTGCCAGGCTATGTAGCAATTTGTTGCGATTATAGACTGCAGAGTGTGGTCAGGAGTAAGTGTATCTGCATTTTGCGGAGGCTATATATGCAGCTTATCAATTTACAATGTAGAGTTCGAGTTTCCTTCCACTTGTTGCTTTCATTCCTTTCGACAATCTTTTGCCAGCTTTCCATCAGAATGGCTTAACTTTTTTGCAACCTAACTGAATTTAAGTAACTCTTTCTGTGTTTCTTTTGTAGACGATTGGCCGGTAATGACCTTGCTTTCATCCACCCGGAGGCTCTGTCTGGCCTGCATCAGCTTAAAGTCCTGTAAGTACTCCACACACACCTCTGTTCATTCACTGGGTGAGGAGTTCTTATACAACACAGTGAGAGAGCAGTAGATCCTGCTGTGAGTTTTGTTGAGTTGTTAAGTGGTGTTGTGTAACTAACAGGAATTTTGCAGCTACTGGATCAGCAAGTCTGTCAGTGTCTGATAGAGTACCTTTCATTATAATGCGCTCTCTCTCTCTCTCTCTCTCTCTCTCTGTCTGTCTGTCTCTTTCGCTTTCCCTCTCCAGCGACTCAGGTTTTGTCCTTCAGGTGTCTGTTAGCCAATTCAAATGCAGTTTATCAGCTGTCTGGTCCCCTCAGCCACGTTTTACATAAAGCTTATTTTCCCTCTTCCTGCTCCTGTCCAGGGCTGTTTCAGAGCCCCGCGGTGCTCTTGCACAGGCTCATCCAGAGACTGCTGTCTGTGATGTTGGGAATGAGTTTGGAAAACTGAGTTTGGACCAAAGGCCAAGGGCTTTCAAACTATAGATGTTGGAGATGATTTGGGAGTTTTCATTTACTGTGGCCATGTGTTTGTGAATGCCTCTTGGCTGAGTTTGTTTTTATGTGACTACAGTGGTGGTAGGAAACAAGTGTGTTTGTGAGTCACTGTGTATGTGTGCATTTGTGTAGTTGTGTGCACTGTGGCCTGGCACAGAGTGGGAAAAGTTGTCCTTGCGGCCTGTGCCATTTGAGTGACGCCAGAGAGAGCTGATAGCATAGAGGAAGCAAGATATGTGCTTAGATTAGCTTAGAACATGCACACATACTGATACACAGGCACATGTTCCATCAATACTAAATATTATGCTGGGTTATTTTAGGTTTGTGATTTGTACAGATTATTATAGAAGGTATGCATCTGTTTTATATTGTGCTGGCACAGTTAAACACAGGTAAACTACTGTGGCACTATATTTTCTCTAACACTATATACTTATTTTTCAGGATGCTTCAGAATAATCAGTTGAAGACTGTGCCCAGTGCAGCTCTTAAGAATCTTCATGCCCTGCAGTCTTTGTAAGCATTACACTCCTTTTCTCTTGTATGTGTATGTGTGTGTCTCATTGTGGATATGTTATTGTATTTCTACAATCATCCAGATGTTTGTACATTGTGGCCAGCCAGTGGTCCCCACAAGGAAAATCAATTATTAAGCATACTAAATGATTCTTTTTGGAAAATATAAAAATGCAAAAAGTTTTCTTTGAGGTTAGGTTTAGTTGTTAAATTACATAGCTTGTACAGTATAAAAGTCGTTATGTCCATCAAAGTCCCAAAGCGTAGAAACCTAGTGTGTGTGTGTGTCCTTTTTGTGTCTCAGTGTGATCTTGTCCAGTTACAGATCCTGCTGTGGGACAATGTATGTTTAAAAAAGCAGCTCTCAACCATTATCACCTCTCCAGATCTCTCTCTCTCTCTTTCACCCCCCCATGCCGTGTGTTTTTCCTCTCTGTTTCCCTGTTGTGCTAAAGTAATGTGTTTTGGCACAGTCCTCCTGCTTTTGGACTCAGTGAAGCCTCAGTGAATGACCTGTCAATCAACGTGCCTTCTGCCCCTCAGCATAGATAATGAGAGAAAAAGAGGGATATAGTTAGAGTAGAAGCCTTAGATGAGAGAAAAGGAAGAGAAAAGCAGAGAGACACAAAGAAAACAAGCCTAAAGAATGAGAGAGAAAGGGGGCAGTCCTCTGGGAATGTGTTCTCCCTGCAGGCGTTTTGCACAGGTTCCTCAGCTGCGTTAATCAGGCTACTGGAAAAAAACTCACTTCCTAATTACAGTGACATTGCTGAGGAGAGCAAGACTGTAAAAAATAGACTCACACACTGAACTCATACACAAATGCTTAATAGCCTCTCAAGTAGTTACTTCTGGGTTTTTCAGATGTTGTTCATGCTTTGGGTTTATTCTAGAAATTCTACTGCCTCTATAGAGCTTGTTCAAAACCACAATTATAATCTTAAGACCATCTATAATTTTAAGTGGTCACCTCCGCTGCATAGTTTGCAATGATCTAGTAAAGATTGGTAACTTCTAACCTCAAAAGTCAATTCAGTGGCTTACCAGTTAACAGAATAAAGAGCAATTACAGTATTTATCCTCAACAATAATCCCTCAGCCTTCCATGAGTGTTAAAGCTGATTTGGTATGTTTTATAAATTGCTTACAAAGTCATAAATCCTATGACCTGCTGTGAGCTGCTAATGTGTTTAACATTACGACAGCACTTGTGGTCAAGTGTTGCTTGTGGATGATATACATCTGAAATTAATATCCTCTCAAGCCTCACCCTCTCGTTCCCTGTCCTCTACACCACCCAACCATTTGTCAGTCAATTTCAAAGTCAGTCTTCACATATAGAGTCTATATGTGTTTGTCAGTGTTTTTGCAGTGGCTGATGAGGACATGCCCAGATCTGCACGTTGAAAACAAGCAGCACGCACAGCCTTCAACAGCAGCTGACAGATCCATATCTCTCTAGATAAGAGCCACCTGAATCGACTCCTGAATTCTGATTCTCTCAATTCACAATTTATCCTTTCTAGAATGAAAGTCTGTATAACAGTGAGTTATGTCATTCATTCATTTCTGCTTATTCACTGGCCCCACATCATGCCTATTGTATGAGCTTCATGTTTGTGTAGACTGCTCTGTGTAGAGCTGAGAATTAGACATGCTCAAGTGTGCCAAAGCCAGAAGTGAGCCAGAGTTCATGTCCAAAGCATACGTCACTTTACATGATCTCTCACTTTAGTTCACAAATGCCTAGCAGTGCTACAAGGTTCTCCTGAAGAATTATACAAAACAGGAGAACTGTATACACACGCTAAAAACCTGTTTTCACTCGCGGTTGGTTGATTAGACAATGTGCGGTCTTTGGTCTTCCTTTCCCAGAAAGTGTTGAGACAACATGTTGGTTAAAGTTTATTTAAAAAGTTAAACTAAGCTCAAGGTACCATGTATATACACTCTTCCAGGCAGGTCTATTGTGAACAATTATGTGCTGTGTTTATATTTTCATTTGGTAGCGCCACAAAACCTATGTAATATATTTCCATTACACAGAGGCATTCACAACACCCCGCCTTGTTGTTTCAATGTGTGTTTTCGTTCCAAAACCTATTGAGCGGCCTATACAGACAGCAGAGTTGAGACATCGTACGCACATTCTCAGACAAATTGTAGGGCAATTCCAGGGTGCATTACAGAAATGTTAATGGGGATAAAATCCATCGACAGATAATAGCAAAATTAAAATATATAAAAGTTGTTCAATACAATACAAAACCAATATTAAGGAAAAAGTAGTTAAATAGAAATTATTTGGGGGTTTTATACCCTATATATTAGGGTATTTTAGTGAACATTTGAATGTGCTGTACCTGTGCTATACATGTTTGTGCTGATTTTAATATTGTGTGCAATGTTAGCCTTTATTGGGGGTATAAATGTGAAATCACTTACGTTTTTTTTTGACAGAATTTTGCCTCTATGTAGGCAGTTATTGTAGTGGTTGTAGGTTTTGAAATACACCCCATGTGTACTTTTTTATAATCTTCCGAGAAGGGGGAGTAGAGCATAGCCTGTCAGCCATTCATAAACAGGAAGTCACCACCCCATCATTATTACCCATCAGACCCTTCCTCTCTGTGATTGGCTCCTGTGGTAAGAAATCATAGTCTCATTAAAAAAACACTAAGTTTAGCAGAATGTTTATATAGCTTGTTTTCAACAGAAGTAAATCAGATGGGCAAGCTTCAAAAAGACTTAACAAGCACCATAAGTAGTACATACAAGGTGTGTGCTATAATATCTTCTTCTTAAAGGAATACTCCACTCAAAATGAAAATAAGTCAATAAGATGTACATTATTTTCCTAGGTGTGTTTTGTTTAGCAGCGTGAGTTTAATGAGTTACATTAAAACTGACTCTTCCCATGTTAAAAATGGCAGTGAATAGAGATTTTAAAGCTTCAGAAAGCGCATCCATCCATCATAAAAGTAATACAACTTTGGTACATTTGGTAAAAAAAAAGATAACAATAGATTTTTTTGGATGTATTTAGCAGTCAATACAACACACTTTAATGAAACATCTCTGTATGTCTAAAAGTACAACATGGCCGAATGTCACTAACTTCAAATGTCATTGGTGTCTGCAGTCATGAGGCAAGTTATTAGATAATATTGTTCTCTTTCACACATATCATTTCACTTCAGCAGGGATTTAACTAACAGTTGTGTGGAAGGATGAAGGATGCTTTTATGAAGGATGGATTCTTTTAAACAGATTTTTAAAAAAGATTTATAAATGGTGTTGGCTTAATTTCAGTTTTAGTCATTTATACTAATTAAAGTAATTTATAGGCTAATTTTTATTTTTTGAGTGGAGTATCCCTTTAACTCTTCTGAGGCCATACATGCAGCTTTGTGTTAGGAACAGACTAAACGTTAGGTTATTCCCTGAAATTTTTTCCTTCCGCCACAATAATAAGTCAGTAACATTCCTTGTCTCTGTTAGACGTCACACCTGTTGTAGGAAATGTATCGATTCCAAGTCAGATCTTTAAACATCTACAGTCATGTTCCCTCAGGGGCCTGCAAGGTGTGGCCCCTCTCATAAAAAAAGTGAAGGGGCCATGAGTGGGTGCAGGGCTCCCACCTGGCCCATGTGAAAAAAGAGGCCAGTGTAGTGAGATCATGGAAAAGGCTTGTGTTTCTTAAACAGTGCAGTGCTTGGAGTCTGAGTGCTAACTGATGTTTTAGCACCTACTTGACAGCCCGTTGTTATGCGTTCTCTCCCGGTGGCGTATTTGTTGAAGCATACGCTTCGATAAGAAATAGCATTTTCGACACATTCCCTGATATATGCTCCACCCATAGCACGTCACCATGTGGCACACGCATTTTTAAATAATCTCACACTTTTCCCTGCAGGCGGTTGGATGCCAACCACATCACCTCTGTGCCCGAGGACAGTTTTGAGGGATTGCAGCAGCTCAGGCATCTTTGGCTGGATGACAACAGTCTGACCGAGGTCCCTGTTGGCCCCTTGCAGCACCAGAGCAACCTGCAGGCCCTGACATTGGCCCTCAATCGGATCACGCAGATCCCAGACAACGCCTTCGCCAACCTCTCCAGCCTGGTCGTACTGTGAGTGCCCCAAGCCAGACCGGTTTAACAACAGAGATCAGTAGTGTTCTGTACTCTGAACAGATTAGACTACATACACTAGAGTAATTCATAAACCTACCTCGCCCTGTTGCCTTTCACCACACATCAGTTTAATCAATCAATGCACTGCACTAACTGTGGTCCTTGGCTGCTCATAAAACAGTCATGCATATAAACCCGCACATGGTTAAGTACACACACAGGTAAACTGTGGCGTAGATGGAGGATTTTGGAGAAGGAAAACAGGGGAAGCAAAAGGGGCCCTTGTGTCTTGCAAAGTCAAACAGAGGCTATAGACCTTCTCTCTCTGTTTCTCTTTCTCTCTTTGCCTGTCTTCTGGAAGCTTCTCTGTGGGTCTGATTTATCAATTACATTCCAGTTGCTGGAAAATATTTGTCTTAGGAATAGAGGCCAATTAATCCGTTTAAGTAGGCTGAACAAACACACAGACCTGCGCAGGGAAGTGCTCCTGTAAGCGGCTGATGAGTTATCCGTTCAAAGACTTTCAGAGACACAAATGTTTGCGTTTGTGTTCTGCTGAGAAGTGCTTCTTCTTAATGACTTGAACATTTGTGAAAAAGAGACGTCTCATGTCATCTTAAAAGTTGAATAGATCACAGGAGAAGCTTTCAGATTTCTTTACCTGTCAGGATACAGTCATTATAATYTGTGATTATTATTCCAGGGCAATAAGGTCATTTTATCACATATCACTTAACTAACAAAAACATTCAAATGCAACAATATCTGTTTGATTGTGGAGCATCAACAGTTGCACAAATTGTATTCTAAAGTGATTTTATTTAAAGAATTGCTTTTTTTAAAGAATTTATTTTTCTCATGTCATTCTCAGGCATCTACACAATAATCGCATTCAGGAGATTGGCAAGAACAGCTTTAATGGACTCGATAACCTAGAGACATTGTAAGTTCCCTTCACATATATACACCATAAAATCACACATCCTGCCATTAAACAGAATGTAACGGTACATTTACCTCAGCTACAGTGGATCTGACATCAATAACATCACACATGCATTTGTTTGACTAAACCTTTAGTTCATTTAATGACCATTAAGTAGTGAATTACAGGATAATATGGAAACGTTCCCAATCTGAATCAATTCATTGTGGCGTTTTGTGTGTGTGCGGTGTGATCATTTTCAGCTGCTCTAGCGCCCTCTTCAGTATTACAGAGAACAGCAGAGGTCCTTTAGTTTACGGTATATAAATGCTGGTGTAGAACATGAAAATGGACACTAGATGTGAAAAACTTGGTGCTCACATGGCAAACAATGTGGAATTTAGTTCCAAGAACTGAAATGTGTCTGTATCTCAGGCAGCTGCAGTTTTGATGTTTTCTGTTTTGGTTAAAAAGTTGCTACAAAATCTCAACTTGAGTTGCAGTCTTATGAACTTGAATGTTTTAAAACTTACTTTCTGAATGATAATAGAACATGATAGTATATGAGGCATTAATACAGCATGTGTTTTGTGTGGTATGTTGTGAGCAAAGATCAGCCTTCATTAAATCAGGCAACTCTAATGGGTCATTACCGTTTCGCTTGAACTCGCTTCATCAGGATTTACAGTATACCGATAAAGGACAAAGAGGCTTTTCAGTACCCCTGGCTTTACCTTATTGCCCCTCGTTCCCTCTCTCCACTTACCACAGTTCGTTTAGCAAGCATCCACCGCATCAGGGAGGAAGAGACGAGGGGAAGGCAGATAGCCATCGCTAACTCCACTTTTATTTACTTACTCTGGCCATAATTAGCACAGGATGAGGGCACGCCAACGTCCTGTGCCCCTGGGGAGACAAGTGGGACGCAGGACAGGGGCATTATGGGTAGAGAGGTACTAGCATGCCAAGCTGTATCGTGCAGCAGTTAAGACAAACAATACAGTGAAGAAATCAGCAGACCAGCTGTCCTCACTGGGCTTTGTAAACAGATGAATTGATTTCGAAGAAAAGATCTCTTGTCTTTCTCTTAGATTTTAGTTGTTGTTTTTTTTCAAACTTGTCTGTTTTTGTCATTTGACCCAAAACTCTTAAATTAGGGACATATTGTCTTTAAATGCAGAGATGAACACACAAATGGTCCCCTTAGGAATAAAACATATTGTACAGCTATATTGAATTAACAAAGAACAATAATGATTTGCAATATTAGGGGAAGTTGAGTGGACGTTTTAAAGATCACACAAGGGACGTTTTATCCTAATATGAATAACTTTCATCTGCTTTGTGTCCTTTTAGGGACCTAAACTTCAACAATCTGAAGACCTTCCCGGAGGCCATTCAGAATCTGCCCAAGCTGAAAGAACTGTGAGTATCTACAAACAAACACTCATGCACTCATTTACTTTCACTGCAGTACTACCCCTTCAGACATTTATTCTGGGGTTAGTTATTGATGTGAATCATTGTTTGAAAATTTGGATTTCTGATCCTGGAGCACAGTAGAAAAACAAATTGGTACAAACTAATGGGTATCTGGCTCTCCCAGCACATCTTTGTAAAAGACACTCTTGAAAGATTTTCTACAAGACACTAATACATATTATTAATTCAGCTAAAGTCAAGGGTCTCTCGTGTTTTGTAGTTCAGATATTGAGGCACTGAGCTTTGCATTAAGTTGTTGTGCATTTAAAGTCACTTGTGTTTCAAAGTGCCATCTAGTGTTAAGTTTTAAAACTGCAGGGTAATAAAGTGAACTGTAACCAGTAATAAAGAGCAGTTGATTCCTGAGGAAGAAAACCTCAGATTGCATATCTCACAGTGCTTCCTAATGACTTTATGCTGACTTAATGACTTTGTTTCCTCCCTGTTTGCCAGTGGATTTCACAGCAACAACATCGCATCCATCCCTGAGGGTGCCTTCCATAGGAATTCATTGCTACGCACAATGTAAGCAAACGCTGGGCCTGCCATCATGAAACACACATACATATACACACACAATCTAATGTACATCTTGTTTTCTGTTGGTCAAAAACATCAGAACTGTTGGAATTCTTATTTTTACAAAATAAGAAGTAAATTAGTAAACAAATTGAGGATTTCATTGTATGAAATCAGTACACACAACAACAACAAATGTTTAAATCTCTGTGTCTGCAGACATCTTTTTGACAACCCGCTGTCCTTTGTGGGAACAACTGCTTTCCAGAACCTGTCAGACCTGCACTCTCTGTAAGCAGAACCTTCTTTAATGATGTGTGTGAACTGAGCTAATAACTGAGTTTTAATGTCAGTCACTCGGGAGTCACAGGAGATTTACTACAGTTGTTTAGCTTCTGTTTTTCTCATTTATGCCAGATATTTATTCAGTCTTAATTTAAACAGGTGAATTATTTCTTTTTGTCATCATGTGTAATACTATAATAAGAATAACTAATAAGAAGAAGTTTAGCAGAATCACTTTTTGACTATAATAATAATAATAATTTTTTTTCCACACGATGTCAGTAAATAGGGCAAATGCAGTCTTGCTTTAAAAAGTACACTAAAGTAGTGAAAGAATCATAAAGTGGTCAATATACCCTGTATTCTGAGCCTTCTGCTAATATGTTGCTCCAAGTTTGAGGTCATTGGCTGAACCCATTGGTTGTGTGTCATAATCAAATGCAGTCATATTTGAATATGAGATATAAGAAAGGAGAAGATTATCAGGAGATAGTGGAATATTTTCTATTAGAATTTAACACACCAGTCATATGGTGCTTTTCTGGACTGTCCCTGTTTACTATCACTGTACAAAAACTCATTCTGCTAAACATCTTTTTTGTGTACCACAGTATGTATACAAATCAGATGGAATTTAGGTTTGGAACAAGAGTTAAAAGTTATTTTTTCCCTTTCATTTGTTGCATATTTCAGAATGCTGCGTGGCGCCAGTATGATGCAGGATTTTCCCAGTCTGACTGGAACTGTAAATCTGGAGAGCCTGTAAGTTCATTTTCCACAGAATAAACACAGGAATAATAGTGTCATTTAGAATAACTTAATCAGCAAACCATTGATGCAAAGTTTCCCATTAAGAAACAACACCCAGTTCATCCTGAAATAACGATACATTACAAAATAACAGGCCAGAAATGTAAATATAGAAAATTCACTTTTTATGTCTTGTATTGTCCAGAACTATAACAGGAACTAAAATCAGAGGCATACCAGCAGACCTGTGTGAAGACCTGACCGTGTTACGCTCACTGTAAGTCCAGTAACACACAAAACAATTTCTCAATTCAGTTCCACTCGTGTGCTCGAGTCAGGATTTACACAACCGTCTATTAGCACTAAATGCTACTTCGTAACCACACACACACCTTTTAAAGCAGTGACATAGAGCTCATAATAGTTCTCAACACATGTCAGTCAAATGTCCATAAGCACCCAACGTGCCAGTCCAGCCTGGAGCTCTTAGTAATTAAACATCAGTCACAAGGCCCTCAACATACAAAGGTTAGCTGTCACTCATAACACTCGCAGGGTCACAGAAAAGCCTTCAAGGCTATCCTGTCACTCAAACTACAAACATGTGCTCAACATGTCAGTCACAACCAAACACTTCCCGTCTGCTTCACGCACACAAGCAGAGATTGCGTCAGTCAAACGTCATCCACCTCACAGGCTCGTGCGCAGCAGCCTGTCAGAGTCACAGCTGTGGGGGGATGTTTTAAAGTGATGTCTAATGACCTCCCGAAGGAGAGCCAGCCAGAAGATGGCCTGCTCCCTGCCTGACTGCTTTAATACATCACAAATCCTTTAGTTCCTGTCTGAACTTCGTCAGACATTTCTATTCCTCACGAGCTCTGATCCTCAGTGTGTTTGTTCTGACAGAGATCTGTCCTATAATGAAATCCAGGACTTGCCTTCCTTCCAGGGCTGCGTCAGACTGCAGGACATGTGAGTTTGCGAGTCATGTGACATTTTCTAAATCATACACGATTCATTTTGTGTGTGTTGCATGTGAATATGCGCTGACGAATGTTTATTATATGCTTTTGCAGAAGCCTTCAGCATAACCAAATTCAACAGATAGACAGAGGCACTTTTCAGGGCATGAGCAGCCTTAGAGTGCTGTAAGTATGACATTTATTAAACATCATAGTCAGCCTGTCATAATCACAAAATAAACTCTGACAGGGTGATCAGATTTTATATCACCCTGAAGGTTTATTTTTCCATAATGACCAGATGACTGTACATTATCCTGCTTATTACAAAGCACTTATTACTTACTAAATAAATAAGTGGTCATGAAATATTGATTTCTGAATATTTTATTACACAAGAAGAATAAGACTGCAGAGTGATGTGAGAGACATGAAGGTGGAAAAAATGTCAGTTATACTGTTTAATGGATGTTACAATTTGTGTCCTGAAACGATTGTTTTAAAATGTATTTTGAACTTTAATTTTATATTAATTCACCACCGGTAAATTGCCACAGTTAAAATATTGTATTATTATTATTATTATTTAAATATTATTAATAATAGTAGTTAAAAGCAATTAGTAATTAAAAGTACTTTTTAGTACTAAAAGTGTTTTCTAATACTGATGTCTTTAGTGGACACTGGTATCTGTTGCCATTAAATTTTAAACAAGCGGTAAGTCAGGACAATTGTATTGGTCAACGAGGCTTCAAAGGGCCTAACAACACCCCTTAACTGTAAATCATTGTGGCTTATTACTTTATTAATAAATATCTGCATATTATCCAGTTCTCTTTATGGTTTATAACTATTGCTCTAATCATGATTATAAAACTATCACACAGTAAAGTGACTCACAGGAGGCTTGCCCTGAATTTTGCATCTCTACCCAGAGCCATCTGTATATGTTTATCCTGTATGTGTTTGTTTACCCATCACTCTACAGGGACCTGAGCAGAAATCAGATCAGGTTTATCCACAGAGATGCCTTTCTCTCACTCAGCGCTCTCACCAACCTGTGAGTCTTCAGTCAAACCACACCACAGCTCATCTACTTCATTAATAAACACCGTTAGAAATAACTGTGTGTGTTTCAACAACCATTTTGAATAAAATATTATAGATTTTAAATTTGGTTGGGTAAACAGTTGGGTTTAGTTGTTGTTTTAAACATTTTAAAGATAATTTAATTGTCAAATTCATATGCTGTCTCATTATGTGTTTAATAATATAATATAACATAATATAATGTATTATTTTATTTTCAAAAATTGAAAATATTTTGAAGCCGTTTCGTCTTCGGAGCACCTCTGATGAGACAACAAAATCACACAGGGCTTTGCTTATGTATGTGTGTACAAGCATATAATTGCCTTTTTTCCATCATGCCTTTAGGGATCTGAGTCTGAACTCCCTAACCAGCGTTCCCACAGCAGGACTGAGTGCACTCAACCAGCTCAAACTCACTGGAAACGTGGATCTGAGGAGCGGCCTGATGGCTAAGAGTCTGCCTAAACTCAGGTTAGAGCTTCACTCATGAGCCGTGACTGATTACAGGCCCTTTCGGCTGCTCTCGTGTCCCCGTTCAGCCTGTATGAATAATGGCACGACCTCCCCATCCTTCACCTGTGTTCTGTAATCACACACACAGCATACTCAGAAAATCAGAAAGACCTTGAGCTGTTCTCCGATCGAACCCCTTATAATTAAGTATCTCTTCAGTAAGATTCTTATCTCACTGTCTGTTTATCTCTCGCTCATCCTCTCTCTCTTTGTCCCCGCAGGTCTATAACGGTTCCCTATGCCTATCAGTGTTGTGCATTTGTAGCTTGTGACAGTGTAATCAACCCTGCTGAGGACGACAAGAGGAGAAACGCATACGGTATGACTCTACACAGTAATCTACACTGTGATGAGCTCAGCACGTGTCCTAACCGGCGCAACAAGAGCAATAAATGTTGATTGTCTGTTGTAACTGGTAGTGCTGTGTTGTCACTCACATGTTTTTTCTCTGCCCACAAATCTCAGTAGACCACAGTCCTGCTCCCTATGTATAGCAAACATGCATGAGCCTCAGACAAAATGATTGTGGAAATTGAGAGGGATTTCATATTGTGACAAATCTCACAAGGATGTTTCACAAGGAAAATCATAAAAATGAAGTGATCTGAGGAACCATCACAGAAGTGATGAAAATACAAGCTGTGTTTATTGTTTGCGTTTACAACACGCTGCACAGCGTAAAATTGAGAGAACTTGCCCCGCATGTTGTTTTGATTGGCTGTGGTTTTGTTGTATCATGAAACATTTTTTGCTTTCGTTGTGGACAGAAAAATTGCTCCACGCCGGAATCTTGTTGTGTCACGCCTGGTTAGAACACTGTGATATAGTGTTAGTGACTGCATGTGATTGAATGAGGTGGTTTTGCTGTGTGTTTGTGTGTGTGGTGCTTCACTTTGTTTCACTTTGTTGACGTGTGTATATATGTGTATATAGGTGGTGAAGATGAGATGGAAAGAGGTCCTCTGGTCATGCACTGCTCACCCTCGCCCGGTAAATACATTCTCCTCTGGTCTTATTTATTCATTTTCCTTTAGTCTGAGATTTTAGGTGACAACATAAGATAATTTAATGATTAGATGGGGACATCCCGCTACATAACATAAGTTATATATGTTGCTACTGTACAAAACTTTTTGTAGAACAACAAAAAGTTGTTCTACTTACAACAGCATGACATATTGACATATTGTATTAGCATGACATTGAATTAGCTTTATCATTTATCATTTTTTTCTTTTTTTTCAGGGGCATTTAAACCGTGTGAACACTTGTTGGGGAGCTGGATGATCAGATTGACTGTGTGGTTCATCTGCCTGGTGGCTCTGCTCTTCAACTGTCTGGTCCTGGTGGCCACCTTCTCATCTCGCACATCCCGTCTCTACCCAGCCCGTCTCCTGGTGGCTCTTCTGGCTTCCGCCAACCTGCTTACGGGGGTCTACATAGCGGCTTTGACGCTCCTGGATGCTGCCACCTGGGGATCATTTGCAGAGTACGGTGTGTGGTGGGAAACAGGAGCTGGATGTCAGGTGATGGGCTTCCTCGCTGTGTTCTCCTCAGAGTGGGCTGTGTTGCTGCTGGCGTTGGCTGCAGTGGAGCGTTGCTTGACCGTGAGGGCTCTGATGGGGAAAGCGGGAGCTCTGAGGTCCAGCAGTGAACGCAGGGAAGGACGACGAAAGTTTGGTATTGCTGCACTCCTCCTGGGATTGGTAGCTGTCGCGGCAGCCTGCCTTAGCCTGTATCATGGATCAGCTTTGGGCTCTCCCCTCTGCCTGCCCTTCTCTGGAGGTCCTGGACCAGGCCTGGGGTTCACAGTTGCACTGGTGCTGTTGAATACACTAGCCTATCTGCTGAGCGCTGTGGTTTATACACGGCTGTACTGCAGGCTGGGTCGGGCCCAGCTGGCTGACCCTGAACAGGCTGGTTCTGTGCGACATATAGCTTGGCTCATTTTCACCAACTGCATCTTCTTCTGCCCAGTGGCAGCTTTTTCTTTTGCTCCCCTGCTGGCCGGGACCAGTAATGCAGTTGGTGGACCTGAGATGGCCAAGTCAGTGACACTCATATTCTTTCCTCTTTCTGCCTGCTTGAACCCTGTGCTGTATGTATGCTTCAGTCCCTCCTTCCGATATGACTGGCTTCGCCTTAGGGCAAGAGGGAGGGGCAGCGGTTGCAGCGGGCGAGTTAGTAAAGCAATTACCAAAGGAACAGAAGCAGGGGGCTCAGTGGCCTCCCATGACGGCGAGGGGTTGTCCAACACTATTGGTTACGACTGCAGAATGTATACAAAGCTCCACGGTGACAGCAGGGGCGTGTGCGAACACTGTGACGCCGCCCTCCACATCAGGACATCTTCTTCTTCTACTTCCTCAACTTCCTCAGCCTGTAGACATTTAGTGAAGTCACACAGCTGCCCCGCCCTGATGGCAAACATGCCCCAGTGCCTAAACTCAGAGGCCTTCTGGCCTGACACTGGGACGCTTTCCGCCCAGTCTGAATATGGAGACGAGGGTGATTCGTTCGTGTCTGACAGTTCAGAGCAGGTACAGGCATGCGGACGGGCCTGCTTCTGTCAGAGCCGCGGCCTCCCTTTAGTACACTACTCTTACAATATCCCACGCATGACAGACTGAGCTCACAGCCCCTAGCGCTCACATACTCGCTCGCTCACAGGGTCCTCCAGGGTGTGGTGTGTCCCTGCTCTGCAAGGACAGAGAATAGTGAGGTGCTGCAGAGACATGGAGACACAAGCAGACCGGAAGCACTTTTCACACTTGTGTTTGTGAGTGAGTGTGAATATAGATTGAATCCTAATCCATGAAAAGGGAATCTGACAATACAGGAGGACTCAAAAGTTGTCAGCAAATAACAACACTTGTTTTCTGTTTCCTGTCCCCCTCAGCCAAATTCAGTTGCTTTGGCACCCAGGGCTGATTGACAGATGATCTTATCTCCAGTGCCTACCTTTCTGTTTGGTAGAGAATATAAAACCTGTCTGTTCATTGTTTTGGGGCATTTTTAGAAAAGAACATCTTCTGTCACCTTTATTCTTTTAACATCTGTCATTTTGATTGTATAGCAGGGATATATGTGCCATTTCACCAGTGAGAAATGTTTGTTAGACTTAATCAATGTTATATGTTGATTGTCTTTTTATCTTATTCCTTGTCATGTTCCCCATAAAGTCTGACTATGGCAGGGGATCTCATTTAATGTAGCAATGTTCCTCATACTGGAGGTCCGGTATGCCAACGAGAATGTAATCTAGAACCATAGACCATGTTTGTGTAAGCAATGTCTTATGTTCTTGTTTTCTCTGAGTAGGTTAATGGAGGTTATTGGATTTGAAACCATTCATTCCTTTTATGTTTATTTTGAAAGTGATAGTAAAATCACAGTCCTCTTCTTCTGCAGCTAGTGTAAGCCAGTCAAGCTATGCCAATGCTGTGCTATTAGCTGTAATAGAAAGAATCAACTTTAATTTATATTCTACATTGACAATGGATGTCTTGACCAGAGCTCTTCCTTTAGTCACTAGTCATTTACTTCTAATTTATTTTTAGACATAATGCTTTAATAAATGAATGACAAATTACACTTCTTCATTTTGCTATTATTCCTGATAAGAAAGGCTACATCATTTCAATATGTATTTTTTACACTGGGTAGAGAAAAATAAAGCAGCTTTTCATTGTAGAGGGTCAGAGATCAATGCTCATCTTTGTTTTTTGTCCAAATAATCTATCATCTATGTTGGTATTCAATAATACAACAGTATTCAATGATACAAGAAGATTTGTCAAAGCCTCCCTCAAGATTTGAAAAGCCTCTTCTTTTCTCTACACTTTTCATTCAATTTGCCACATTCATATGAGCAGCATTTACTCATTTGATCAAAGGTATTTTTGTTGGACTGATAAGGACACTGAAGTGTGTCTATGCGTTCTGGTGTATAGAGCAACGTTTGATCATCAGGATTCCTCCTGTACACCTTGTCCATGTTTGTTCAGGAAATGAGTTGAATAGAAATATTGGTTTGCCTTTGATACAGAGTGTCAACACTTTCCTTTGGTCTTCTGTTGTTTGCAAAGTGGAGGCCATAACGCCAGTCATATAAGCTCTGGCATCAACTGACAAGTTACCAGAAGCCTTGCAGGTCATAGCTATAGAACTGACAGAATTCCAAATCATTATGCCTGTGTGTGTGTGTGTGTGTGTGTGTGTGTGTGTGTGTGTTTGTTTGTTTGTTTGTTTGTTTGTTTTCTGTTTGCATAAGTGTGACTATTACAGATGTCTATATGTTGTAAATTATTTTTATAGGATTAATCTAATCAAAAATGGGATGCATTGTCTAACCATGGAAGCTACCTCTTCAACCTAAGTGGCTGCCAGTAGTGAGTAGTATGTGGTCGCGTTTTCCTGTTTATTTGTTGGTATGATTGCTTGCGCTGTAAATACATCTAGCTGTATGTTCTCACTGAATGAGTCACGCATTAGTTTGTGCTGGGAGAAATGACATACTGTATACAGACATATTTTGTAAACCAAATAAACTGATTTGCTTTAAAGAAAGTGGTTGTACTTGTTTTTGTTAGGATTGGCATATATACAGTACCATGTGCTTTTTATCCTAAAAGAATTAAAACTCAAGGTTCTGACAGTCTCTTTATTAAGATCACATTACTATCATTGTTAGATGGAAACATTAAATATTGTGGTTATTGCCCAAAATATGCAAAATATCTCTTTTTACTACTATCTTAGCTCCCAGAAAGTCTGTCTTTTGCTCTTGAAGTGTTACGTGTTACATTTATGTTATAATATTAAGCCAACAGCAGCCAACATCTCTTCAATGTGGTGTGTAAATACTGCAAAAATGATCTCATAACCTGTGCTGCCATTTTAAATGTCTAATATAAAGTTTGTTTTTCAGTTGATTGAGCCGAGACGACACTGACTACAAATGTGCAGTATGCATTTGGGATATAAATAATAATGTAGTGTAAGAATTAGGGTGTTCCAGTCTGTCAACGCTGTAGAAAACAAGATTCTGCCAGTCAAACAGGAGGGGTTGGGAGCGTGAAACTATCAGACATTGCCAGAGGGGATAGGGTGGGATTCTTAATAAAGGGCAGTCGATTGTTCCCTTTCTTCTCCTTCTAATTTTTCTCTTATCAGACTCTTGACGCTTAACTGGAGGGGAGGTATAAGAAAATTTAAAGTAGACCCCCTGGAGCTGATGGCTGAGTTACAAAAACATTTCAGCAGTTTTTTTTCCAGCGGTGCTCTTAATTGTAGCCATTCTTTTAGCAGAAGCACATTTTGAAATGTGTCTTATTACCATCATGATGACTAATGGTTAACAAACTGCCGTTCATCCTAATACGTACATGAGATTATTGGTTGTACAAATTTGTGGGCTTTAGAGCTTCATGAAAGAAACATTTGTGGTATGTGATGAATATGGATATATGAAGTAAATCAATGTATCTGCGGTCTGATCTTAACACCATGAGATTTACAGGGTTATGGTTTCCTGTTGGAAGAGATCTATGGTGCTCACTGCATGTGTTGAATGGATAGCTTTGATTAGTCAGGAGTGAGAAAGAGTACCCTGCCAGGATTTGTTATTACCTTAACGCTCCTGGTGATAGACCAAAACCGTCCAAGCTGAGAAAAGACTCATTACTAAGAGTAATATCACCATCAGGGCTAAATATACGGCTACTGACAGGCCATTCAACATGTAATTAGTGATTCTGACAGGAGGGAGGCTGCATAGGGTCTCACACGTACTCCGCAGCTTCTGGTTGTGGGTTGCGGAAGCCTCTAGATGGCAGTGCTGTTCAGTTGGTATGGAGTGACAGGTTCTCATCTTAGTGCGGCTCAGCTCTGTTAAACGCAGTATTTTGCTCAGCTTCTGAGAGCCTCTGATCTTTCCATGTCCTCCAGTAACCTTTCTCTATAAGCACACATTGCATATGAACCTACTTGGCTGCCACATGAATAATGATGAAGTTGCCAGCCACGAATAACACTAAGGCAATACTAAACCCCATACATCTCTGACTACAACACAAACTGACTTTAGGACTTAGTAAATGTCAAACACTTGTAAATGTGGTCCAGATTTACTACCTGTGATTTTGTGAGTTCTGTATTTCTGTCAGCTTCCTGTGTTTGTTTGACTATTTTCAGTATACAGTGCTTCTGAAACAATCAATCTACCTTATAAAGATGACAACCATTTATAAAGTGTTTAGCCTCCAGGAGGGTTGCTATGGTGATACTATGAACTGGCTGATATAGCTGTACCTTACTGTTAAAGCCATTTACAATTTACTTTTAAACATTTATTTAACTAATTGTCTAGTGTTTTAACCTATTTGCAACACACATTTGGGTATCACCAGTTGTAATTAAATACTTCAAGGAGAATTTGATATATTATTACAGGAATTTCTAATCTTTTGCACATATTTTTCAGATATCTGCCTTGCCACGCACACTGGGAACTATTAAGAAAAGAGAAAGGCAGTGCCTAACCAGAGCAGTCAGTGCGGTAATATAGTGAACTAGAATTCTCTGACACTTTAAATTAGGCTTCCATCACCATATTCAGGAATTTTATAAGGTTTCATTAAACAGAGTCATTAGCACATAAAAGTCATTTAAAGCACAATACTAAATCAGCCACAAATCTCTCTCAGTGCAGTTTCTGGACAAAGGACAAACTGGCAGGGAGGGATGCTGGACTCGAATCACAGAAATAAGAAAAATAAACCTACTGGCATTCACATTGTTGACTTTTTCTGGCACAAAATGAATAAGCAGAGGTATCAGTGGAACTGTCCATCTGGAGCTGAAAAAGACAAAGTTGGCTGAGTTTGTCAAGACGGTTTTTGGAAACTTAAGCTGTTAAAAATAAACCCCCCTCAATCTGTCAGCTACAAACTCAGTCAGCTGTGGCGCACACAGGAAAATCTCACACGTCAAAAATAGTTCCACATTACCTTTTATCCCACCTTTAACCTACACCATAGCAATGTAATGTAACATATTCCATATCAAAATGAAATGATCAGAATTATAGCATCTTACTTGCAAGGAGACATCCAGTCAAAAACATTGCCTATTATCTTATGACGCATTAGTCTTTTGGATTGTGACTGTCATTGTCAATAAGGAGTGGACAGACTTTTAGGAAGCAGTTTAAGCTCATTCAGAACAGATTGTGTAAAGTTTGATTTTCACCAAACACATCAATAAATAACCACATCAATAGAACATATAAATACATTTTTAATTGGTCTATATATTTTACTAAGTCAGTGCTTTATGATTGTTTGCAGACTAATCAAACTTTAATTACTCAAAATCTCAAATGAATACAGATAAAAGGAAAGCCTCATTTATTTGCCACTGGCTTTACAATCATTCAAAACAATACAAAGTTAGCAGGATGTAAATACACTCAAGAGTCTGTTTAATAACACAGTTCCCTTCCCTATGGCCTTGTCTGTGGTATCTCTGACAACACACTCTGCTTATATCAGCAGACATCATTTGATAAAGAGAGCAAAGGGCATAAATGTGCTGAGGGATTAGCATTCGCTAACATTACAAGGTAATTCACAGTGGCACATCTGCCATTTTGATTGTTTGTACAGAAAGCACACACCTAATCACACTGAGTTGCCCGTTTCCATCTCCCCCTGGCCTTCCTCTCTCAGCGGCTGAAGGTGATCACTGCCTCATTGGGAAACAGCTTCAGCTTAGCCACATCCTGCTTATGCAAGCTTATCTCTGGCTGTCAAACATCTCATGCAGATGCAGCGTGGCGAGACTCAGTTTTAAGCCTCTGTGTTGATTAGCAGGGCTTATTTAAGAGTAAAAGGTGTAGTGCTTTACTTTGCCAATCTGTATATTAAATATATTGAACTGTTCATATTATGTGGTGATGTTGAGCATCATATTTGTATATATAAACAGAGATGTGTTCATGCATTAGAAGTTCACATATAATTCTGTATGTAAATATTATACTATGTAACAGAGCAATATTTATGATCTGAATGTTTATGTCAAGTTGCAATGGAAAGTCACACCAAATGGTCACATGATCTCACACTGACAGAGCAGGTGGGTTTGTGATGATGTCATGTAATAAGTCAGATAATCCATTACTGACACTCACTCTGCCATTTACGCATATCAGTCGTGCCAGCCTACAGGGTGACTGTAATTCACTCTGACACTTTGGAGTTCCTCTGGCAGTAGGTGGTTGTTTAGGGGCAGCTGGGCCCTAGTGTCCTTTTATCTCTTTATTTCAACTGCAACTCTCAACAAACACTTTCCACAACCACTGATTTAATCTTCTTCATCATGTAAAGTAGTAAGATGTAAAACATCTTAACGCAGATGGACTGAAACATTTATGGCCCTTAACTCTTCTACGAAACTTCTAGACACACAATGTTACTGGCTCTTTAAAATTCAGCCACCGTGATAGAAGACACTTTTACTGGCCTAAATGCTGCAGTGTGTATCATAATTGAACAAGTGTAATCCTAATTGTGGTTTATGTTCTATTAAATGTGTACTGTTTTTAAAAGCTTGAAAAATTTAAGTGTGTCAAATAAATTACATGCTGAAGAAAGAAAGAAAGAAAGAAAGAAGTAGATATAAGAGTAGTTATAAGATTTAGGAAATCGTTTTCACTGTTGTTCTAGATAATTTTTTTATTTTTAACTTTTAGTATTGCTGTGGGTCCATGATCTGATGTTTATTTATTTTGTCTAGATCTAAAAAGATAAAGCATTAAAATGCAATGTGTACAAAATTATTTTAAGTCTGTTCTTTGTAGAGTCTCTACATTAAAATTGTTTATATTTGCGTGTGGATTAAAGATAAAAAGTCTTGGCAGGGTAACTCTGCAGGGACTTTAGGCAGAAAAGAGAAAAGTATAATTAAATTAGCTACATAAAATTTGAAAAAGAAATGTTGCCAAGTAGTTTAGAATAATCTTTTATTATTGTTTTATTATTTTGTTTAAAAACAATTAATATTCATACACAGCAACAAAAAAACTAGTTCTACTGTCCACTGTGGTGTAACAACTTAACAGTAAGGACAACTTAATGCTCTCATGAAAGTGCCATGTCATAAAGATGACTTCATTCAGTTTATGACTCGTAATGTAAGTAAATTATTCAACTACATTTACATAAATGTTGAAACTCTGCTTGCATGGATGACTCTGGTCAAAACGGGAAGCCCAGTTTGCCACAGTAATAGATCCATTAAGAAATGAGATTGGTCACAGATTATCAAACATGGCTTGATGGGGAGTTTCACTACAACAAGCATTCAAAATGATCTTCATAGTTGCTGGTTTAATGCTGGTTCATGCAGAGTTTTGTAGCACAGAAGTCTATTACCAAAGTTCTTTCCAAGATCTTTCAAAGTCATCCACTAATTTTCTTGCAGTAACATTAGTAGTGGTTTATTTAATGTTATATATCAAATATCCAAACCAGTATTCTTAAGCTGTTGGTGAAAATTTTAACAGATTTTTTTTATTACGTTCTTATATCATTTTATTGGCTACAAACCAATAAAATTGCAGGACAAGTTCTTTCCTGTCATGAAAAGGACAGCAGATATCAAACAGCTGCAAAAACTTGCAGAAAACCAAAATTAACGATACAACTGAGACAGAAGTTCCAAAGTCAGGTTGTACTGCAGGGGAGATGCACAGCCAAATATACTGAATAGCTGCTCCCTTATTCCCAATCACCTGATCGCCACATTCACACCTTTCAGTGAGAATACTGTATGACTGTCCACAGAGACTCTCTGCAGATAAAATACACGTCTGTGCTGCTGTGTGTATATAAAAATGTTTGCGTCTATGTTGATGTAATAAAAGGTCATTTTCAATCAAAGTGGTGCTACCATATGTGTGTGTGTTTGTTTGTTTGATGTTTGTTTTCACATTATTTTATTTGAATAAAGATGAGCTGTCTCTCTCTGCGGTGTGTCACTGCAGAGGGATGTGAAGACAGGCCCGATGGGGCAGAACACGTCCACTTTCATTTGTCATAACCAAGCACTGTCAGAGAACAAGGTGTTTGTGTGTATCAGCATGTATATTTGTCACCTTGGGACGACCTCTGTGTCCATTTTCTGCATTCTGGAAGGGGTGCAACAGCGTGCAAACAAACACAAAAAAAAAACATAATTATCTCTACATCATACGAGTGCTTAAATTATCACACACAAATGCATTCATGCTTCTCTTTAGGCATAGAAATAACATTTTGTTCAGCTGCATATTTATATATCTTATACATGGTTAACTTCACCCACATATTACACATTCTGAATCTCATTGGCTCAGACGCCTCGTTCCTTGACATGGCACACACACACACAGGCTTGTGCACTAACACAGTGAGTGGGGGCTGTGAGAGTCGGCTGAGCCCCTCCAGGCCAGATCCTCCTTTCCACATGAATGTGTCCAGTCGCTACACTCCCCTCCACCCCTCTTCTCCTTCCCTCTCCTTTTGGGCCACAGGCTGCAACATGGCTCTAAATGCTCCAAAGACACACAAAATCAAATCCCCATCGCAAGCTGTGTCTTTTATTACAGTTATATAAGTGTGTAGTGCATGAAGGATAGAAAGCGAGCCAAAGAGATGCTCCTGCTTTTCAGCTTTATGGGTAGGGGGTGCTGGGGAAAAATGTTACATTTTAAACATTCTTAGTCATTACATCATTTTCTCCTCTAAGTCTTCAAAATTTTCATTATTGTCTAATAACAGATTGAAACAGCTGTGATTCTCATTGACTTTGACTAAATATAATACTGCTCTGATGCACAGACAATTTTAAATGATGAGACTCAGTCTTATTTTGTTTTCTTGAAGGCGGGGGAGCTCAGAGCCTGAAGGCTTTGAGGTGCTGTCACAAATATCTGATGTAATTTAGAGGCCAGATGCACCGTAAAACCACACATTGGAGGCTCAGTAGCTCCACTCATGCACACTCACAGACACTAAAACACATAAAGAACCTCTACACAGATATTTGTGAATTGTTTTGTTAAAAAGCAGTTTACACAAATCCTTCAGTATGGGCTGATTCACATCTGGAGCCATTTCTTCTGCCCCCCACAGCTGTGTTTTAAAATTTTTTTTTGCAGTGACAGTTTATGTATTAAATAGTAAATTATATATATTTATGTGCCCAGCACCTCATCATATCTCTGCTCTGTAACTCAATTATCGTATCTTAGGTTACAGATGGAGGGTGATTTAGTGACTTGCAAGTGTTTGCATCATGGCGGTATCTCACACAGACATCTGTGAAGCACATCCCCTCAATTGAACACAAACGTGTGATGTACAAATATGAAGGGTTAACTATGAGTTTATTTAGTCACCAAAAATACACAACAGAGACCAATCAAACAAATTCCATCATTTCAGTAAAAAGCTTCTTTGTGTGTTCATAGAGTACATATTGTGTGATATGTACACGTTTATCTGTGTGTTTGCGCACAGGTTTGAGCGTAAGCCCGCGATGAGTGAGTGTTCTGCTGTGACTGTGGTGGTGACACACCGTTCTGTCACAGGGGGCCATGCCTGATAAAACAGTGGACTAGCAAACGCGTGACTAGCTCTACCCTCCTTCCTGCACTGTTGCATCATCTACCTCCAGGACATCTCACAGCAAACGGTTCTCTCAGTCTGAAACCTCTCCATGTGATCGTTCCACACTGCACTAACTCACTAACTCACCCTCATTATTATTACTTTGTAAATGCTGATCTTAATATTCAGATCTACACACGAAGAACACAGATCTACACAGATCTGCCCCACTGTGAAACGATTACTTTATCACTGTTTTGATTGTCATTTGTCAATTATTCACTGAGGTAATGGCTGTCTTATGGTTGATTGACAGTTAGCAAAAGTAAGATGAGGTGGGAGGGGAAGTAAAATGAACAGATGAGAATTAGTCCATCAGTGCTGTACTATTCTTCGGCTGCCGTTTAAACCGATAGAAAGCCAATACATCATCAGACTTCAGCTCTGAGATGGGCTTTCTGTGCTTTATGTGCCTGATTGCTGGCTGATTGATCGCCAGTCCCTCTCCTTTTCATTTCAAAGCATTTTGAGTAGCACACAGTTACAAACTTCTAACATTATAAAGGCTTGCTGCAGGATCTCTTTGCAGACGTCAATGGAATTATATTTTGAAGCTATTATAAGTGTCCTTTAACATCCTTTGCTTGTGTTTGTTACAAAAACTTTAATAGTGTGTTTAAGTATTTTGGATGTGTGGCCAGGTCTTGCTCAGGCGTCTTTGTTAACTTTGTCAAAACCAAAGTAGTTTGGGGACCATCATTGTAATGTAGTGTTTTTTTAGTGGCAAGGTCACAATAAAGACATAATTTCCACATACTTCTCTTATGTTTGGGCAGATTGTGGTTGTCACTATTCAGATGAGGATGAAGGCAGACTGGTTTGTGACCAACTCTGTCAGACCCCATTATGTCAAACAAGCTTATGGTCTCTGTTTGTCCCCCAAATATGCCAATGACATCATCTGCATGCAGAGTTCAGAAAATGAGTCAGGGCACAGTGCTCTTTGAGATAATCATCCAAAGATTTACAAGATAGACACAGGCTAGAACGTAAATTAATTTTGCTTTTTTGTTGTGATGTATTTTTTTAAACTTTTAAAAAAAATCTGTCTCTTTCTGTGTTCCTCACTTTTTCTTCTCTCTCTCTCTCTCTCTCTCTCTCTCTCTCTCTCTCTCTCTCTCACTCACTCACTCACTCACTAACTCTCACCTTTCTGTTATTCTCTCTCTCCTTCAATCTTGGAACCACATGCTCCTGATGACTGAGATTTTTTAACAGATTGTTTGCCCCTTTAAGCGCATATGTGTCTGTCAATCACTGAAGGTTGACAGAAATGAAGGCAGAGGGTCATTCCACAAAACATATGCCAGTGATGTCCAAAATAACTTTAAGAATGAATTGTTGAATTATTGAAATTAAAATATAATATTATTGCTCTTAAGAATATTGTTTATTTTCTATTTTATCTAAGTAAAGAAATATCCAAAAATCATAATAATGTTGTGTCATACGACCATCATTTGTAGAAGAACTGAAATGTTCAAGGGCAAGCTTGCTTTTATCACTTTAGAACACTGGACCTTAAGGGAAAAGCCAAAATAGTTGAAAAGCATATGGGAATGCCTTCAAATGTCAACCCTGTCAAATTACTGTTGTGTCAAAAATTTAAACCTGTCAAAGCTGTCACATTTCAAAATACATAATTATATCAAAACATCTATAAAATGTATTTATTTAGCATGGAATGAAACAATGCAAATTGTTAAATGTTCCAAACACTTACAAAACCACCATCCCAAACTAATATGAATTCAAAATAATGACTTCAAAGAATTACATCAAAGCAAAGGCTGGGGAAATTTCTGTAGCATTTATGAATACATGTTGTATTTTTTAAAAGGCTTATAAAAGAATGAACAATGTTCTGTACAGGTTGTGCTATAACACAGTGTCCTAAAGAACAATAGGCAGAACTATAATACGATACTATATACAGTAATATAATTGCTGGTATTGATAAAAGATTAACAGGTCATGTTTATGTGGTTGTTTTATGGGAGACCTAAGACAAAATGTTGAATTTCCAGTTTTACAACATTCTGCATAAGGTCAGATCAAATACTAAAGGTTTCTTCAACTTGTAGGAGTTTTGACGTTTGAATTTTCACAAACCAGTCTAAATGCATTCCTTAAAGCATTTGTTATTTAACTAACATATTTTTACAATTTAACTAGTTTATGAAATTGTTCAATGCACACCCACAGAGGAGCAGCTTTATATTAACAGTGAACTGTGAAATGAAGAAAACCTTCTGCTGAACCAAGGTGCTCTGGTGTCCAGCCTTTACCTGAGCTGTGGTTGCCCTGCCCCTTTTATCCACTGCTGGAAAACACTGTGAAGAGATTTGCCTTGGCCCTTAACTGTTTTTTGTTCCACTGAGGGAAGCTGTATCTATTTTTGGCATTAAATGACAGACTATCACAGCATGAAAAAAAAAGCCAAAAGCTGCATAATGTTTCACAGACCTACAGCCAGGTGACATACGGAGTCACTTCATGTGAACCAAACAGGCTGCTGTTCTCAAACCCAACTCAGGGATTTTGGAAACAACTGAGAGAATTAAATCTGGTTATTATTGTTTCAAGGTTATTATTCCACGTTTCTTTGGAAGACACCCACTGCAGACCCATCTCATGCCATGTGTAGCTGTTTACAGAGCCCTGCGTAAGAGCCAGACTTGAGAGATGAAAGAATTAAGGATGAGAGAAAGAGAGAGAGTTTATTTTGATGGGCTTAGCTCAGTCTGTGAACCCACAGTGAGATTCGACCTGAGATTCAATCAAGAAAGTTTCTGCTCTGAAGCACTTATCAGCAGAATGTATCATTGGAATGAATGCTGATAATTGACTAAATTCATTCAAATCTGCCCGAGTCAAGGATTACTTTCTTCAATCAAGGGAAAGGGAGCCCAAGATAAGCTCTCAATGTTTATCTCAGCACAACTACTTTTTGACCTCAAGCGAAATTTACAGTGAAAAAGGATCATATTAAATTACAGTTGGCTATATCACTGCAATTTTGTTATGTATTTTGTTATGCAGATTTTTTAATTCACATTCATAATTTGCAGAAATACTGATGTATTCATGTAGCCCTTAAAAATGTAATTATTACTGTTGTTAATTATGCACAAACACTAGCAACTGTATGCCAACTCTAGCCTCTACATAACACTATGCCTTAAATCTTGAAATGTAATTAAATAGTGATGAAGTTTTAAACAAGTAACTTACCACCTTTACGCCTTAAGAAGAGACTGTAATTTTCCCATAATTCTCTGTGAATGCAAGACTTATTTCTTGGCGTTTACTGCACACACAGGGGCTGACACAAACAACTGTGCAAAACCAGCTAGGATATGGCAGCTAGGAAACTAGCCAGGATCTAGCTAAGTGCCAGGAAACATTTACAGAGTTTCTGCATCTCACTAAATTCTAGCAATCTAGCATGTTTCACAGCCATCATGTGCTTCTGAAACACTCACAGAGGAAAAAGACAGCACATCTGTTCCTAATTGAATCCAGAGAAGCCTAAGATCCAAGCCTAACAAATTATTCAACATCACAGAGAGCTTGTGATATATATTGATTATATGTTTATTTTTTTTCTTTGCACTAAAATTAAAATGTCTTGCTTTTCTCAGCAGGTGTTAAGATTGACGTATGTGAAGAACATCAGATTGTTTATTAGAAAAGAGATTTGTTTAATATTTTTATGTTTTACTGTAATGTAAAATGACACATCTACTCAGTGCAGTTGCAAACAATATTGTTTAAATTTAGTCAGTGTAGTTGCAAACAATATTTTTTAAATATTATAATTATAACTGAGGCTCAGAGCATGTGCAATTGTCCTCCCACAGCCTAAAGAACAAAGTGTCAGACATTTGTTTTAAACAATAGTGAAAAAAACAAACTTAATTACTCTGGAATTGTCTGGTCAAGTACCCCAATTATACACAATTAGACAGGGTCTGTGCACACTTTAAATTATCTGTATTGAAAAAAATTGTTGTGGCTGTAATAGTTCTGTTTATAACCTTTACAAAATATAAATAAAACATTTAATGAACACACAAACGATTTGAAATGATTTCCATCATATGCATAAACATAATATATATATATATATAAACCACTCAGCTAAATTGAAACAATATCATTTTCAAGCCACAATTCAAACTTGCCATTTAGCATCTCCCAAAGCGCTTTTTATTCTCAGCAGAAGACTTGTGGATGAATGTATTCAGCACACTTAGGAGGGCTGCATGAAAACTGCTATGTCATGCCACATATTGGAGGTAATGATGACTCATATGTGTGTGTAGCTTAGTGAAGAGTTGCTGAAGTGACTCAGTGGCTCTTTAGTGATCCATTGGCAAATTACAAAACCTGTAGCTGCAGAACCAGAGACAAGAAAAGAGAGAGAGCTAATTTGCAATGGACTGAATGAACCTTTTCTTTAAAAAAGATGGAAGCTTTGCTTTGAAATCTCTATATTTATCATGAGAACAACAGAACCGAGTCATTCCTTTGCATAAGTCAGAAAGGCAGAGATAAAAACAGAGGTCTGTGGTGGGTGTTTGACTGCTCTTGAGAAGCCAACATTGTAGGAGGGATCCCAAAGTGCTCACGCTTCTCCAGCGCTGGCAAAAACATTTGCCCAACATCCAAGCAATGCCTTTGATGCTTGTATAAGAATAAAAGAATTCTTGCTGGTTTTAATGTTGGGTAAACAAATAATTTTTATTAATTGACCATCCAGTGAGACATCCAGTGTGTGTAAGAGCTTTTTCTGATACTAAAATATGGAACATGAGTATAGCCAAACTAAATACTGCCTGAGGCTTAGCCTAACCTGTCAACTCAGAGGGAAAGAAACAGATCTGGTCATTCACACAAAGTGTAGTGAACCACTATAACAGTAACTATTACCCTAAATGACTATTTTACAAAACAAAACCTTCCCCTGGAGGATTGTTTTACATGTAAAGTATATACAGTATAGTAGACCCAAAAATCTGGTAGTCTTTGTCTGATAACTGTTAATTATTGGAGATGTTATAAATCATCACAGGTGCAATTCTCTTTGTAGAGAGATACAGGAGAAGGTCAGAATGCACCTCTGCTGTATGTCATTACTTACAGTCAGCCAAAGAGTTCATCGCCCACAACTCATCCTCATCTCACTGATGACTGTGTCGTTATGAAACCATTGCTGTGGCACTCATGTGTTCTGGCAGGTGGCTGCGGGGAGTGAAGGATTCTGGCTCTGAAGATCCTTACAGAACAACAAGCCAAAATATATGACAAAAAAAGAAGAATAGAATTGAGCAGATCTAAACAGACAGTTAGGGTAATACAATGGCCACATCCATTTGATTGTAACATCAAACATGACACATGTAAGGTATATCAAAAAAGAGTCAGTTAACAAACCAAAAAACAAATATGGTGCAGAAATTCACAACAGAAATTCAATGCAAACCAGAATTTACCAAACAAAACAAGATGACAACAGAAGGGCACCAGACCATTAGGGGGCAGTAGCTGAACTGGATAATTTGCCCACACACATATATTTACACCAGGTAATGAAAGTGCCTGTCACTTATAAATTAACTAATAGTTTTCCATTTTATGTTGCTAATTACTTGCCATCACTCTCTATGCCATTGAGAGTAAAAAATACCTATTAGTCATTTGTTGCTTACATTGTATCAATTGTTGGGGTTTGCTTTAGAAATTCATTTAGATCACTATGGACAAAGCTATCATATTTTTTGATGTTTTAATATATAGCTCACAAGCTGCAGTTTAATTTCTGGATTTTTGAAATGATTCTTGATTTCATTCAGCTTTGAATCTGTGTTTCTGATTCTGATTAGGCTGTGTGTACAAAAGAACAGGTACACACTGAGTCTGAAGGCTGTTTATTCAATTTGATGTTGATTTATGTTTGGACACTGGTTGGAATGTGGCCTGGATTTAGATGTAACTTTGATTCAGATGACTGATGGAGGATGAGTTTGTCAGTTTTGGAACACAGGATATGATATAGGAATATATAATCTGAACTTCACATTACATTTGCTTGCAAAAAGCAATTTTAAATTGGTTTTTGAATATTGACATTGACTTGCCAGAAAAAAATAGCCATTGACATTTTATTACAGTACGAGCAGATAACTCATGTTTGCCAAGTTTTTGATTGAGCCAATATGGCCAAAGTGAAGCCAACTCATGTACACAAAATTGAAAGTAATATATCTGATAGCCCAGAGAGTGTGTTGTTTGACATTTGGTCCTCCTCTGAAGTGCAGTTAGCCTTTATTGACTCTCACATTGCAGGTTATGATTCACTGGAGACAGATCAGATTAATTTTGCCAGATGTCAGTCAATGACAGTGTAACATCTTCTAGTGGAGACACCTGCACAGGACAAATAGTGGGACTAATAGACCTTATATTAAAACAAGATTAGACATCATGGAATAGGTGCTGTTTAGACAAAATATTGTTAATTTGGGTTAATGATAAAAATTAGAGCTGCATCTCTAAGGACAAATGTGCCATCTGTTTGCAGCATGTGTGTGTGTGCTTTGTCACCCCTGCCCAAAGGACAAGTCAGGACACCACCACTTCCTGTTTACCTGCCTCCAAAGAAAAAACTCTGCACTCAACCACTTTACCCCACTCTCTTCTTCAATTGGATTTTTGCACAAGGCAGAATGAAAAGAACACAAAGACATTTTTGCTCTTAAAAGACAAACAGTGACCTTGAAAATCTATTTTATTTTCATAGCACAATGTTGAAATGATATAGACAGCTGAATGCTGCCGCCCACTTTATCTCAGTGTCTGCCTTCTAATTGGACCATTTTTGACACATATTTGACACAACTATTTGACACATTTTTTGGGAAATGTGGGAAATTTTTTCATGGGAAAAATGATAAATATAATACATAAAGAAAATACTTTTGCAACTTAATACATTGTAGTTGTTCTTGGCAAGCTTGTTATATAAATGTGACTTATTTGGTCAATGTAAGCTGCTGTGATATTCTCATGTGTTTATCATCACAGTTTCTGTTGTGGAGCAGTTCTTATATTTATATTTATATTTTCTTAGCCTCTGAGGGAGGATCACTAGGTATGAAACATCTCTCCATCTGCCTCTAGTTCCAGAGCTTGCAGGGTCCCTCCGCTGTGTTTGGCCCTGCTGAGTTTACAGTTTGGGTGACTGCAGCCAAGTAGCAGTCTCACGCTGCTACTGAATCATGAAGCCATTTCACACTGAAGACAAATGTGTAAAGCAAGAGCTGTTTTTGAGGACACCGACGGCAGATGGAACGACTGTATCCTTGTACAGACACGCTGGTTCCTGACCTATGTCCTGTGATGCACTTAATAGAGTCTTAGTAGAGATTACGCTATCTTCTCAGGTAGCAGATATCAAATTCTCCTTGATTTTTTAATGAGAGTCTAAATGAGTTTCGCTATCTTTTACTTACAAAGGGCGTTCTGTTTGTTTCAAAGGAAGTTGGACTTTTTGACGCTTTATTATATATGTAAAGAGAGGTCTAAAGTGATTTGGACAAATATATTTTGATAAATGCAATGATGCTATTGATAAATGTGATTAAGTTAACATGGGCAAGACTAAAGACTTCTGTCTCTAGATATAATTACAGCTGATTCCATTGTGCTTTTAACCTGCACTGAAAGAAAACATTTTGTACAGTGTGGTGGTGGCTTTAAAATACTCCTGCATTTATCTGTTAAACAATTGTTGAATTTGTTTATGTCTTATCTGCTCTTTGTTTCTCTCTGTTTGTCAGCTGTGTCAGCTAAACTTTGACTTTTCTCAAAATCAACTGTTCCCCTGACCATTTAAATCTCAGGGAAATACCACAATCTATTGATTGCATCAAGATTGCTGTTCTGGGGAATTAATTTTTTGTAAACTGTCATTTATATTAATTTGTAATGTCACTTGTATTTAAAGTTTTTATGTTTATATTTATTATTTTATCTGTATGTTGGGTATGTTATATTAATAATAGTACCATCTGGAAAAAAGTAAATAATAATTCACTCTAAGTTTTAGAAAAAAAAAGCCTTGTTGCCCTTAAAGCAGGGCTTGATCCTGAGGCCCAGTTTGCGCTTTCAGACTTTCAGAAACTGAAAGTATGAAAGAATTAGCATAGAAGAGATGGGGTGAAAGAGGCAGAAGAGTTAGATAGTCTCTAGAGATACTTACTGTACTTACTGGTTACTGTAGACTGCAGTATGCTTGTGTGGTGATTGACAGGACAGAATGAACAGGCTCTGTAGGAACTTATGTTCTAAACTCAACTTTTTAGCATTGCGTTTTGATTTATTTGCTCATACTCCACAGTACTAAGCTAATGCTTACATTTATCAAGATGTTTGTAGGAACCAGTAGACTGCTGCACACTTATTAGGCTACTAACACGGTTTATTCCCCTCTGCTTTATAATGCATTAAAATAGGGCTGCTGTACAATATATTAGCCTACAGTTATTATTCCTCTGCCCCTTGATAACACAGGCTCACTTTATCATCATAAGTCAGCTGTTCTTATGTTCCAAAAACTTTAGATATATGAGCAAGTACAGGCAATTGCAAACATGACAGAATAGCAGACGACCACATTAAGATCAGATATTATGTTCCAGGGAGTAATGGCAGCAGAGAGAGTGAGTTATGTACACACTCCTTGTACACATTCATAAGATAAGTGGACCCTGGGGCAGCTCTGGGTGAGTAGCCAGAGGATTGATGTTTTAGACGGATTTATAACACTGATGGCTTGTAAACATTTTTGGGCACAACTCCAAGTAAGAATAGGGGTACCTGCTGTGAAGAAGTGAAGAAATTTCCTCTGATCTGAGCTAACCACACTCTCCTCGATTTATCTGCAAAATTCCCATCTTCAGAACATTTTTAACTAACCATTGCCTAGGATGTTAGCAAGCTTGTTTACAAATATCTGCAGATGATTTTAAGCAAGGCATTAAACAGATGTTCAGACAGTGTTGTGAAGTTTTTTTTAGTGTGAGCGCTGTGTGTTACCTTTCACATCACTGAATCACTTTCACTCTCAAGTATTCCAGATGGAGAAAAAGACTTCACTCTAGCGTTTGTACCAGAACCACTGAATATAGATCTCAGTATGTAAAATCAGCATGTAAAATAAAACACATAAATGTATACATTATACATTCATAGTTTCTGTGATGTTCCACAGCCTCTGCAGGTAGTCCTGATCATCACTGAAACAGCATGTGGATGTGAGCTTAGCCAAGTCCAATCCAAGCCCCTTCTCTGCTTGTCACTTAGCTAGCACAGTGTGACACTTTCAAAGCCTCTCCACTATTCATTACCATAGACGCTCTGTAGAATGAAATAAATATCTTCCTCGGCCTCATCAGTTCGAATTTGAGAAAGGAATGGTTACGTAAGTCTGCTAAATTTATCAATGCTCATTTCATGCAAAGCCTGAGCTTACAGGCTGTGCAGTCTGTGCCATACAGCAACCGGAGGATGCCGTTCTTTTAGCTTCAAGCCATTTTATTCTATTCCTGTCTATGAAAAAGAGGAAAAGACACCAGATAAAAAGGTCAGGATATTTTTAGAGCGAGTTTCTCGGTTTGGGGGCAAAAATAAGCTCATCTTTACGCACCATCACAAGAGTTTTCAGTCACTTCACGGCTGCATGCAGGAATAAGAGATTATGGATGTGAGGCATCTGTGAATTGCCTGAGTTGGTGGGGGGGGACTAAATAGAAAAAGAACTGGAGTCCATATAGTCTGTGTCATTGAAATAGCTTTGTACAAGGGAGAATGAAGGAGACTTTATATGTGTGTGTATGTGTGTGTGTACTTTGAGTCTTTGATGAATGAATTGGTATTCTAACAGTGCGAGGCTGGAAGTGAACTGTTCTCTGTTCTGCTCCCACAGGAAACTGTTAGTGTCCCCCTCTCTCTCTCTCTCTCTC
>JBAJNP010003303.1:0-30080 GCA_036877545.1 Yasuhikotakia modesta
ATCTATACATCCATCCATCCATCCATCCATCCAACCATCTATCTATATCTATATCTACATCTATACATCCTTCCATCTACATCTACATCCATACATCTACATCTATACATCCATCCATCTACATCTATATCTACATCCATCCATGTACATCTATATCTACATCTATACATCCATCCACATCTATATCTACATCTATACATCCATCCACCCATCCATCCACATCTATATCTACATCCATCCATCCATCTACATCTATATCTACATCTATACATCCATCCATCCACATCTATATCTACATCTATACATCCATCCACATCTATACATCCATCCATCCATCCATCCACATCTATATCTACATCCATCCATCATCCACATCTATATCTCCATCCATCTACATCTACATCTATACATCTATACATCCATACATCTACATCTACATCTATACATCCATCCATCCATCTACATCTACATCTATACATCCATCCATCTACATCTATACATCCATCCATCTACATCTATATCTACATCTATACATCCATCTACATCTATACATCCATCATCTATACATCCATCCATCTACATCTATATCTACATCTATACATCCATCCATCTACATCTATATCTATACATCCATCCATCCACATCTATATCTACATCTATACATCATCCATCCATCCACATCTATACATCCATCCATCCACATCTATATCTACATCTATACATCCATCCATCCATCCATCCATCCACATCTATACATCCATCCATCCATCCATCCATCCATCTACATCTATATCTACATCTATACATCCATCCACATCTATATCTACATCTATACATCCATCCATCCACATCTATACATCCATCCATCCATCTACATCTATATCTACATCCACATCTATATCCATCCATCCATCCATCCATCCACATCTATACATCCATCCATCCACATCTATATCTACATCTATACATCCATCCATCTATATCTACATCTATACATCCATCCATCCACATCTATACATCCATCCATCCACATCTATATCTACATCTATACATCCATCCATCCATCCATCCATCCACATCTATACATCCATCCATCTACATCTATATCTACATCTATACATCCATCCACATCTATATCTACATCTATACATCCATCCATCCATCCACATCTATACATCCATCCATCTACATCTATATCTACATCTATCCATCCATCCATCCATCTACATCTATATCTACATCTATACATCCATCCATCCATCCACATCTATATCTACATCTATACATCCATCCATCCACATCTATACATCTATACATCTATACATCCATCCATCCATCCATCCATCCACATCTATACATCTATACATCCATCCATCCACATCTATATCTACATCTATACATCCATCCATCCACATCTATACATCTATACATCCATCCATCCATCCACATCTATACATCTATACATCCATCCACATCTATATCTACATCTATCCATCCATCCATCCATCTACATCTATATCTACATCTATCCATCCATCCATCTACATCTATATCTACATCTATACATCCATCCACATCTATATCTACATCTATCCATCCATCCATCTACATCTATATCTACATCTATACATCCATCCATCTACATCTATATCTACATCTATACATCCATCCACATATATACATCCATCCATCCATCCACATCTATATCCACATCTATACATCCATCCATCCACATCTATACATCCATCCACATCTATACATCCATCCATCCACATCTATACATCCATCCATCCATCCACATCTATACATCCATCCACATCTATACATCCATCCACATCTATACATCCATCCATCCATCCATCCATCCATCCATCCATCCACATCTATATCTACATCTTTATCTATACATCCATCCATCTACATCTATATCTATATCTACGTCTTTATCTATACATCCATCCATCCATCTACATCTATACATCCATCCATCTACATCTATATCTACATCTATACATCCATCCATCCACATCTATACATCCATCCATCCACATCTATATCTACATCTATACATCCATCCATCCATCTATATCTACATCTATACATCCATCCATCTACATCTATATCTAAATCTATACATCCATCCATCTACATATATATCTACATCTATACATCCATCCATCTACATATATATCTACATCTATACATCCATCCATCTACATATGTATCTACATCTATACATCCATCCATCTACATATGTATCTACATCTATACATCCATCCATCTACATATATATCTATATCCTATATCTATCCACCTATCCACCATCCACTATCCACCTATCTACATATCTATCCACCTATCTACATATCTATCTACCTATCTACATATTTATCTATCTATCTATCTGTCTACATATCTACATATGTAGATATATATATATATCAATCTCTCTCTCTCTCTCTCTCTCTCTCTCTCTCTCTATATATATATATATAGATAGATAGATAGATAGATAGATAGATAGATAGATAGATAGATAGATAGATAGATAGATAGACAGATAGACAGATAACGATCGATCGATCTATATCTATAGATCTATATATATATATCTATCTATCCACATCTGCTGGAAGACCTTTAGATGGATTATTGGTGTTTTTGTTTATGGATTTTACTTAAACCCCCATTGACTGTCATGTAATCCTCTTGTGTCTTCCTCCCACATGCACCAGTGCTAACACATATAAATGTTTAGTAAACAACATTAAGGGGAGAACATAACAAATAATGATTTAATTCAATTCACATTTATTTGTATACATTTTACAATACATATTGTTTCAAAGCTGTTTTATGTACAGGAGCCAAATGTAAAAATGCTCTGCTGCCTGTGATTCTACAGCCAGAAACTTTTTGGTGCGTAAAGGTCACAAAGGAGAGCGTAACCCAATAAAGTCCTCATACTTTGTAAGTTATATGTTATTTAACAGGTATAACGTGTAGAGATGACAAAACTGGAGATCATACACAAATGCAAAGAAAGAATTAAGGGTAACAGAGGAGGTTCCTTCTCTGCCTCAACAGCACCACCAGAGGGAACCTTCATCAGAATACTAAGCCATTTGAACTCCATTTCCCATCATGCATTATACCTGAGACTAATCACTTTTGCTATGCACCTGAACCTCATTAACTTTGCCATTTATACCACATTCATGGTTTGGTTAGTTGTGAAGTTTTGTTTGTCCTGGCTACAATTCTGAGTGTTTATTCATTGCATTCTGGATTACCTGTTTTTGTTGCCTTTACACAGTAATTTTTCTTTAGCTAAATCGCTTAACCATGCTAGCTGAGGAACTAGTATGAGCTCCACAGGGACTGTGCCCCATCCCTCCTGAGACAACAACTGTTCCTACAGCGACACCCTCTGCATGCCCTCTGTTTCATCCTCCTCCATCAGCCCACACCTGGCGTTCCCTGTAAGGTGGCAATCTGTCCAAATGTAAAGGTTTTCTCCTCCAGTGCCCTCTGTTTGTCAACCAACAACCTGCCCTCTACCCCAGTGCAGTCACATAGCTTTTATTTGTTCACTTCTTACCGGAAGGGCACTGGAATGGGCTACAGCTGTCTGGAAATTGGAGCAATGCATCTTCCCCACCTTTGACAACTTTTTGTCAAAGGTGGGAAAGCAGTTTTTCATCACAATTATGGTTAAGTCAAAAATGGGTTTATAATTTAATTCAATTTTCCCTTTGCAAGGTGTTAGATTCAGTGGTAAAAGGCAACACATAGGTGAATGGATTTGGCAAGCATTGTTATGGAAATGTCAGATGAGGGATGAAATTGGGATTTTCTCAATCTCTAGCCCAGACAAAAACAGGCACTACTATCGCACACTATAAGATATCTGTAAAAATCAGTTGGTTACCTTCAAAACTTCTCAAATTTACATAAGTAGAAAACTAGGTAAAAAATTCTCAGCTTTTTGCTCACCCAAAACAAAAGCAAGAACACATTTTGAATAAATCACTATAAACACCCTGTAAACTAATCAGCTAATAACTGCAACCCCTGATCCCTCACCAGGTCTCTTTGATATGCTGACCGCCTCACTATTAACCAATCAGTGAACAGGAGGTTGCTTGTTTACAGCTGTTAACAATCTTTACCTTGGCTATGTTTGGAGTAGCATTCAACGTTACTTACGGCTGCAGAAATAGTTTATGCTTACTGTGCATTATAGGCAGTGTGATAAATGTACTAATAATTGTATACCTTGAATGCACTGCCAACTGCATAAATATAAATTAAACAAGTTTTTTTTTACCTATTTTAACTATAATGGCTGGCCAAAACACATTATTTACCTGACTGGATTAACTTGAATGCTTTAGGTTAGACACACTTATACACACATACTTAACTTCAAACTGTCTAAAGTTTGATGTTTAAACTTCATTATGTCATTAAAGTATGCTTTCTGAGCCTTTCTGTACAATCCTATTTGGCCAAAAATATTAGATCTCAGTAAAGTCATGCTTTTCCCAGTGTAGTTGCTCATGTTTGTATGCAAGACTATAGATGTGGTGTGTCTTTAAGCAACATCAGATCACTACAAAAATGTGTTTTGTAGTGTACAGTGGTCAGGATTTGTATAAAATATATTTTGATCAACAAGCAAGAACACATTTAGAGTACTAAACAAGCTTCTAATACATCAATCTCAAGCAGCAAATTAAGCAGATATAAAAGTCATTAATGCAGTGTGCCTCATATCCCTCCCTCATACATACAGACAACTCTGACAATTTCCCATTCCCACCAGTACACGTTTGATAGATAGAGATCATTAGTGTCATTCTTCCATTGTCAGCAGGAAGGAGAAGCATCCTTCTGTCTCCATCTACTTCAGTGAGGAGAACAGTGAGAAGATCCGTCACACTGGCCTACTTTTCCTTGGCATGTCATTTCATCCCATGTATTGTCTTTCATAATTCTTCCAAGTAGTGTGAGATGGAACAGGATCCCACATGTTCGCATGTGAACTATGCATGTCACATGGAACTATTAACTATTCACAGGGGTCAAGTAATCATTAAGATGAATGACGGCCACTTGGTGACTTTTAATATTCTGGGCTTTATGACATTTTTAAGGGAATAAATTAAAATTAATGCCTGATTAAATATGAAGTGTGCAGTTTCTGAGCCCCCAGGACCAGATGTAAATGAATAAAGTCTCCTGAAGTTTTCTGACACCCCAGTTCTTTAGCCAAGATCCTGTGTCAGGCTGATCAGGATGCTAAATCAAATGAACTTGTTTTGATAGCACCAGACAGCCACACTTTCTAACATCAGAATGATTTTACCTTCAACATATCCAGTGTTCTATTAAGAGTGAGAAAAACAAGGACAAAGAAGCTGTAATATAGAAACATTTTTGCCAGCATCAGCAAAAAAATTAGTCACACAAAAAAGGTGAAGAATGACTTTGTAGAGAAACAATAGATGAAGAAATGAAAGTGGAGGTTTTTTCAATCCCAGTGAGTTTCATTAATCAGCAAACATACACTAATCAACACTGTGGAGGTCTGTGTCCTTTTTGTGAAACTGTAATGGCATTATGAAGGAATTTTCAAGAATACTCATCAATAATACAGAGCCACACATGGCAAAATCCATCATCAGCACAGTGTACACAGCAAGCGGCAGTATACAGGAAAGAATGTCCAATTGTGAGGTGTAGAGTGAAGCTATGGCCATACAAAGATTCTTATTATAGCATCAATTAATTCAAAAAAATCAAAGTGTCAAATGTGCACAATTACTTAAACACTGTTTCTAGAGAAGAAATTTTATAAGTACACATGGAACTAGTATGAAAGTATCGCCAAAGCACTCTGTTGTGTTTGTTGATATTGATGACATTGCCATCAATATCATTAAACATATGTTTATAGTTTAAATAATTTACATCTGACATTACATTTTATGATGACAATGGGAACAATGATGGCAAGGACAGAATCAAAACCTATTACAGTCTTGACCATTGTCAAATTAAATTTACCAAAACCTTAAAGTGTAGCTACAAACTGCTGTAACAATCAGAATTCCTGTTCCTGGATTCCCACTTTGGCTGACTGACTAGCCAAATGGTGTGTGCCTGTTACAGCATAAGTTATATCAGCTTTTTAAAATGTTGTCTGTCATGTAAAAGATAATAATAGATAAGCTATGAAACAGGCAGACATAAATAATGTTAATACATAGATAGGCAGGGCATTTAACATTTTATATGTTTTATATGTTAAGTAAGCATTACATAAAAATATTCTCAGTGCCAAAACTTAAAAAAACAGAATTATTGTAGTGGAAAAACTCATAGCTCATAGAAGTGTGCCATGCTAAGCAGAACACAATACTCATGCAACATTAATGCCATTGTTTAATGCCATGGGTTCTGAAACAACAATATTCCAGCAAAAAGCAATTTCTGTGTCCGCATCAGAAGCAACACACTCAAATCTATCAAAAATCAGTCAATTAGAAGTGTGTCCATTTCTTTCTGCAATTACACTGTTGCCTCCCATGCAACAAAATGAATTATAGGTGACATTTTTGAAAAAATAAAACAATTTAAAAATTATTCAAAAGTTTACATATTCTGTGAATAATAAAATATTTGCCAAAGAATACACTTGTTTACTCAATGATGATATTCTGTTTTCTATATTATTCATGTCTCTTTCTGTATTTTATTTTTCTTTTAATGTAAAGCTGCTTAAAACCTTGCAACATTGTAAAAACACTATATAAAATGAAAGTAAACACTGCCTTGCACATTTTCCGCCCTAATTGGGCTAAAGATGGCATTCCTGCAGAAGAACTCCCCCAGCTCAGCCATGAAGAGCTCCCAGTATCTGTGTCACCATGCCTTCGTTTATCAATGTCTGCCTGCTTTTGCTGAGTAGTTTGTTTTTACTGTGTGCACCATATATCACCTGTCTGGTGTAATGAGGGCTAGTGTGGGGGACATATGGCTGCAGAGAAATCCCACGAGCCTCTTCTTTCCTCCTCTCACCTGCAAACAAATGTATCTGCTCTCGTAATGCAATCCATAGAAGGGAAATGAAATTCATCTAAATATATCTATAATCTTTAATATATCTTCATCTATAATTTACAAAAGGATAAGACATACTGCACAGGTACTGTAGAACAATCATAGAAAAATGTGTCTTTGGATAAACTGTTTTGTTTAGGACACAGATGTCAAACCTTTTTCACTGCAGAGCATGTCATACAGTAATTAATACTAAGGAGAGATTTTGTTTCACAAGCACAGGCTACAAAAGTCTATGTATAACATATAACAGATCATGTATGCCTAACCCAGGCTGCCAGTCACTATGTTGTCTGCTTAGGGGGTCATCCTGCTTTATCATAACACAGAATGTCCTTTACATGTTATTATCCAAATGATAGCTGAAAATACAGGAGGCTAAAAATATAGCCGTAAGCAGCAATGACAGGCCTCGCCACGGCAACACCATTTGAGATCAAAAATCCCTTTTCCTTTAGCATCTTCAATGCCTTTGCATAACATTGACCAAATCTGGTGACAATTCAATAAATCGCATTGGAAAAGAATTTAAGAATTCTGATCTTGGAATTAGAAAATGCACATTCAATCTAAAATGGCCAACGTTTGTGGTTGTCTATAAGATTAAGAAAAATAAGATACCATTAAAGAAAACAAGAAGAAGAACACTAACAGATACAATAGCGTGTCTTCACCCACCAGGAGTGGGTTTAAAAACACGTGAAATCACTTACAGGTAAATGAAGTGACATTTTTGATCAATAGGTGGTGCTGTCACCAAATTGTTATGGTTCAGTCAGGATGTGGTCACAATAACGCATGCGTACAACGTTTCATGTCAATACGGTTTAAGTATTTTGCAGAACAGCCTGGTATCACCACCTTTTTAACATCGTGCCATTTTATTTGTTGATGTGTTTCTCCAGAACCATTTGACTTTAAAACGATAAAAATAAAATAAATAACTTCTTGACCTTAGTAACTGTACACAAATTGTATGCAAATCAGATGTTCAACGTCAACAAAAGTTGGTTTTTAAAAGAAAATGAAGATGGTGGACAATGATAAATTTGGTATCATAGCACTCAGGTGCTATGAGTGGGAATCTAGGGAATCAGGGAATTGCCTAGATAAATCAGGGAATCTAGTTTGACAATAAGACAAATTGACCAAAATGTGAGCTCATGTGAGCTCTGGCTATGGTGGATAGTAACAATACTAGGCATGTATCTCTAAAGGGACCACAAATGCCTCTAAAATCTAAAGAAACCTTATTATAACATTATATGGCGCATTTAAATCGCCATAAGCCGTGGAATCAGACTGAGAGCTGAGATTCCATGGATTCAAAGAAGGTTAAAAATAATATTATGTAATGCTAATATAATACAAGGCCGTGGTACTATTTTGATGACGTCAAGTTTCATTAGTGTATGTAAGAAGCATGTTAAAGTAAATCCTTAACAACAACAACTTAAACACTACAGAGTATAGCACACGTTCAGTGTACTTTAACAAATGAAACATACATTTTTTTAAAATATGCCTTTGAAAATGAAACCAAAAAACATGGTTATATACATATATGGTTAAAACATGGTTAACACAGATTAACGATGGCAACCAACGAAACTATGACTACATATAAAATGTAACCAAAAACCATTTTACATATAAAATGGTTACTACACGTTCACTTTAATAAAAGCATGCCTGTGTGCTGTGTGTATAACTCTCTCAATATATTTATCTATTACATCGGTTGATATTACCTATACCACAAACTATACATCAACCCTGCTGTCCACGGAAGGACGCCGGAAACGCGCCGCTCGTGGCGACAGCGCGCACAGTATCCAGGAAGTAGAACGAATGAAGTTCATTTCTTCCAGCTGATTATGGCGGATGCTGTGGAAATAGACACCATGAAGAATTATAGCATAGCGTTTGAGAGGATAGACCCGAGCACGAGCCGGTATCCCTACTGTATCGTATGGACGCCAATTCCCGTGTTATCGTGAGTGATTCTCACATCCCCGGTTGCTGTTGCTTTATGTTTAAATTTGAAAAGAATTTGCACAATGTCCTTTCCCTGCTAACATAAACCCTGTCGCTGTTTTCTAAGGTTCCCAGAACGTTATTTATAGTTCTGTGTTTGTTGGGTACTTATCGCAGAAATACAATTCTGCTCTTATTTATTTGCTCTCCAAACAAACATTATAATGTTTCTTTAATGCAACACAAGCATAGATATTTTGAAGAATGCTCTTCTCCTTTATATACAATGAAAGTTAAGCACTGGTGCTCCAAAATATAACAATGAACACCACAAAAGCAGTATTCTCTAGCCATGTGATAAATTTGTGCCAAGAACAGGATGTTAATGAATTGTGAAAGAATGTAGCCAACAGGCTGTATTTCAACATGGCACAACGTATTGTGTGTACAAGTGTATTGATTACAGTGAGTTCGTGCATTTACAGGGAGTTAGTCATTTACAATGCTTTTATGGCATTTATGTGGCATATATCTATTTTTTGTAACAGAAATAATCAGTTGGCATGTGAAGCAGGGCATTGTTCCTTTAAAAGTCACTTAAAAACTAAAAGAAGTTTAGACAGGAATGTCTTTTTAATTAGACTTTCTTGTCATTTACATTAGTGAGCACTTGTTGCTTGTCATAGAAGAGTGATTACAGTGTTTTCTCTCACCAGAAATGTGAAAGACCATAATGCTGTGATTGTTTTATTGGTACTGAATGATTATGGAGTTTATGTACCATAGTGTTTATATGACACTTTAAAGGATTCTCTAGTATAATGGTACTTTCATGAAAAAACATGCCATTGCCAATATACATGTTTTCTGTAATGGACATCACAGTAATTCAGTAACATATTTAAGTTATGACAGTTAACTGCCATCAAGAAACTTTAACTGAACTTTATATGTATGTATTTTCACCATCACATTGACAGCTGATCTTAGATCAGTCCCCTACAGTTACCCACTGCAGATTCTCTCAGTGTGAGTGTCTCTCGCACCACTGTTTGTTCTCCTGAATTGGGTCAGTGATTTACCCTTTAGGACAGTCTATATATATATGCTGGAACATATCTGGGGTGTCTGGGTGTTGATGCAGTTAAACTTTGAAATTTAAGTCAATGAAGTATTTTTTTTTCCATTGATTGGCCACTTGGTGGAAAAAACAATGTCAATTTAGATTTTTTTCACGTGACCACAGCTCAGTCTCCCATGTTTGCAGTCTCTACCAAGTTTGATGACCAAGAACTGCAACGGTATAAGGCACTTGATGCTACGACTAAGGGTAAAGGAGTTACGAGCGATTTCACTGTTTTGATTGCTGGAGCACCCCCTATTGACCGATGTAATTGTTACATTTTAGTGTAACAATTAAAATGCTCTCATTAGGATCAGAAAACAGCAGAAGTGTTCACTTATTTACTTGTTTGCTTTATAGCAAGTAAATAGATAAAAATGTATGTGAAGCATTTATTTTAGTGCAGTTATTTTTAATGTGAGAAAAAGGTACAGACAACACAACACGAGTACAATAATGGTCAATTATACAGTTCATTAAACAGAAATATGAATAACATTTTGTTGTCATTAATATTTGTGTGTAATAAACTGTATAATTTGTATTGTAGATATTGGATTGCATAGATATGACTTTATATTGTTTTTATTCCCTTCTAATTCTGTCAGATTTGCTGATTTAGATGTAGTATCTTTATTGACTTTGTCCAGGATTCAAGCTGTCAAATGGGGCAATAACTAAAGGATAATAGCCATTGTTAAAACCTTTGATATGTTCTTTCCCAGCTTCATAAATTCATTATAATAAAACATACATCAACATAGGAAAGAAAATTGCATATGTCAGATGCTTAAATAGGACTTTAATTCTAGTTTCTTGTTTGTACTCTATCAGATGGCTGTTTCCGTTCATTGGGCACATGGGCATTTGCACGTCTGCTGGGGTCATCCGGGATTTTGCAGGGCCATATTTTGTCTCAGTAAGTTCAAGAACACCGAAATAACCTTTTTTGCTGAAATTCTGCAATAGTATTGCAGTTTTTTTCAATTACTTATGCACAATTTTGAAAACAGGGCCTGATTAAAACTTAAAAACTTATAGAATGGCTTATAAAAACCTTATTTTGTTTTCATAACATAAACACAACCATCATATGGTTTGATTTTGATGAATCAGTTAAACGTTTCTATGCTCAACCTAAAACACTTTTAGCATTTACACAGAGAAGTGTATAACTACACATAAGGTACATAAGTAATACACACAGTATTACTTATGTACCATTGTACTGTAAGCTTACAGTAATGCTGTAACATAAATTACATATCCAGTTCAGAATAAAAAATGATAACCTCAACATCAGGATCTGGTCACAGGGCCTCACCAGCATCACAAGCTGTATTTTTATTTGCAAAGCAACATGGAAAGAATCTTTTGAAGAGACAAATCCACTCTTGTATGGATGCCGCGTCAGTTTGATCACATGCTTCCTCCATAGCTTAAATGAGGGCCATCTGGACATGGGGCCTGAGGTCATAAACCTTCCACTGCCATGCTGAGGAGAACTCCTCAGTGGGGTTTTGGAAGCGGGTAATGTTACCTCCACGTTGCCCTGTGGCCAATGATGTTTCTTCCCCTTCTTCTCACTGTTGTCAGGTTAAACCCAGCCCTACTAATACATATAAACTAAAATGTAGGACTTCCTCTGCATCCATTTGCTAAAATACAGCAAAATATCACATTGTGTAGATGAATTTACTGTAGGTCTGCTATACAGTAAAATTGCATGTGCAGTAAAAATGTTATGTGTGCAGTACACAATACTACAGTCAGTGAACAAAACATGCCACCACATATTTAGACCGCATTAGACCCTCTCTAAATTTCTTTCAAATGTCACTTTATAAAGTTGTTTCATCAGATGTTTTTTAAGGATACATGCTACTGTTGACAGAGAGACCTGTTGCACGTTATTGAAAAATTTGTGATCATTGACAATATGGGCTTGAAAGTATGTAAAGTGTGATTAAAAAAAGTGCATTATTGGCCTGCTGAGGTTTATGATCTCTCTCTTATTCCTGTGTGAATATGGCGGTCCTCCCTCCTTGGTGTTCTCTTCATTACATTTACATTTAGGCATTTAGCAGACGCGGTTATCCAAAGCGACTTACAAATTAAAGAACAATAGAAACAATAAACCAACGAACAAAGGCAACAGTGTTGAAGCGTCGTGCCAGTCTCCCTAGCCTAGTGTAGTGTAATTTAGAAGTGCAAGTTGACAATTTTTTTAAGAAAAGAAAGAAATATAGAAAGAAAGAGTGTTAGTGGAAAGTGTTATTAATTGGACAGGTGCTGGACAGAATTGGACAGAAATGATGGGTTTGTAATTTGAAGATGGGTAGAGATTTAGCTGTTCTGACAGATACCGGAAGGTCATTCCACAAGGAGAGATAAGTCCAGGAGAAGGTTTGTGATTTTTTTGCCTTTGTGTTGTGGCACCACTACTCTGCTTAAAATGCTTCTGGAAGGCACATAGGTATGTACCAATGGGTTTAATAACTTGGTGCAGACCCAGCAGTTGTTCTACAGGCTACCATTAATGCCTTGAACTTGATTCTAGCAACCAATGGTAGCCAGTGCAGCCTGATAAAAAAAGGAGTGACATGTGCTTTAAAGGCATTGAAGACTACCCTCGCTGCTGCATTCTGAATCATTTGCAGTGGTTTGATGATGCTTGCTGGTAGACTCGTCAGAGAAGTCTGGAGAGAACAAGAGCCTATACACGGAGTTGTGTGGACAGTTCTGAGAGGAAATGTCTGATTTTCCTGATGTTAAGCAAGGCAAATCTGCAGGATCTGTCTGTTGAAGTTATGTGATCCATGAAGTTTAACTGATCATCAATCATAACTCCAAGGTTCCTGGCTGTTCTGGAAGGAACAGTATTGGTATCCTATCCTGGTCAAACACAATACATGTAGCTTACTGTAAAACGATACATAGATGGATAACAAAACTGATATAGTACATGCAGTACGCTATGGATTTTTATGTACAAGAAAAGATTCTTACTTGTGCTCTTGGCGAAGTGTCTGAACTATTGCTGCCACCGTGTAGCTGCTTATGAGGCTGTACTCTCAGTCCTTCCTATCTGTGTTAGTCTGTGGTTTATTACGTGGTCCACAATTGTAACATAAATTTCGTTACACAGATTTGGTTGTCTTCTTCTTTGTGCATGTCCTACCCCTCCTTCAGTTCCCCCTCTTCCTCTGACACCATCCATTTTTGTTTAAGACAGGTTAACTTACCTGTTGCCTTCTTGTATTGCTTTAACCTGATGTGTCTATGATTAAGCACCTGTTGTGTGTGCAAATTGGTTCATGGGTGTGTTTATTAGAAAGCTTTTTATTTAGATTGCAAGGACATCATGATAAATCTCTGTGTCAACTGCATACAAGTGTGTTTAGCGTTTTGTAAATCACTTTGTGTAATGTCTTGCAAAAAGTGTAAAGCTGACAGTGTGCTTACAGTTGTGTAAATCTAGGCCAGTGTTTTGCTCCTTGGATGTAAGGTTTTGCTAACTGTAGGTTTTAATTTTTAGTGTGTAAGCAATTGAAAAAACTGTAAATTTCCTTTTGCTACTGATATGTTTTCAATAATAATGCAATGCTTCAGATACAATCCTGGACAACAATACAAGAATGTTATATTTCAAAAGAAATCATGATACATTTTTTTATTAGAGTTAACAATTTAAAACATTGACTTATCACAATTACTTAAAACAAACATTCTTTGACACTGTATTTACTGAACAGTGTCAGTGTGGTCAAATATTAGCTGATAAGTTATGCCTGTCATTCTTGGCTCATTTTGACATAAAGTTGCAGTTGAACATACTGGACTACAGTGACTGGGAAAGTCAGTTTTTGTCACTTCTGGATTTTTTTTTACCAGTCTGAGAATTTGCCAGAATTTCATGTGATGAAAATTTGATTGTGACCATGAATGTCCATTAATTGCCTGTCGGTGAACACAGGATTTGACGGAAAAATTGTCTCATACTACCAAATCGTGTCCAAAATCAGACGGTTTGCCCAGCTTATGAGCTGTTGAAGCGTCTGTGTCTGATCTCATTGAAGATCTTTAAAGATCTCTATAGCTTGAAATGTCTATACATTGCATAATTTAAATGATTTAAAGGTTCAGTCAATCTTTATTGTCACAATTCCTGTCTTTCTGGCTCCCTTTGATCACCGTCAGCAGGAGCCATAACCCGAATACTAATTGACTACAATTCCCATGTACCCTGTACCTGGGGCCATGCCCCCCCTTTTTTTTCAAATTTTAAGCAGGCTTTTATGTTTTGCACTGAGGGGAGGTTTCTGTCTGTCATAAAGTCCATATGGGTGGATGATATCCTTCTGGAGGATTTGTCCCGTCTCTGCACAGAATATTTGGAGTCAGAGTGACCACCAGGTTCTTGGTCACTTTTCTTACTAAGGCCCTTTTCTCCTGACTGCTCTGTTTGGCTGAGCAACCCACTCTTGGAAGACTCCTGGTTATCATTATGGTTACTGGGTGTATAATAATGAGTTTGTTTTTTTGATTGTAGTATCAGGCTGCAACATAACAAAATTAATAAAAGTGGAAGGATCTGAATACTTTCTGAATGCACAGTAAATAAAATGACTTGTGGCAGACAGAAACTAAAGCCTTGCATGCGAAATGAGCAGGGCAATGTTGTATCAGGTTATTTAATGGAATAAATTAATAAAAAAGTAGGGTTATAGGATGGTTGTTGAAGTATTTTGCCTGTCGAAGTATGTATTTGCATCTTGGTGGTCATCAGTGTGTTTATGTGTTTTGAGGGAGTCATAGCTTTGGAAAGATTTATTTAGATTTTTTAAGGCAACTGTCATGCTGTACATAAAACACACAGGAGTTTAACTGTTTGTACTTGCAGGAGGACAACATGGCTTTTGGAAGACCAACAAAGTGAGTTTATTAAGAACCCTTTCTTGAGAGCATTTTTAAGTCAAAGTTTCAAAGTCAAATAAAAAATTCTCAGTGGTCATAAAAGAATACAAGCCCTGCAGATGTACTGTTAAGACCTTTCATGTTACATACTATAATATACATGCTTGTTTTGTTTAACATTTCTTTGCTGTTTTCTTAGATATTGGATGTTGGATGTAAGTAAAGTGTTTGCCAGTGGCTCTAATGTCTGGGACACAGCGGTTCACAATGCCTCAGAAGAATATAAACAGAGAATGGTAATGTGTCATTTCCAGAGGTCGTGCCTCCCATGCGGTTATATTGTAGTGATATCCAGTATTACATTTTGTTTGAATGAGGTAATGTTTTTTCTCTGTACATTTAAATGAACATCTCTGTTTTTCCTCCAGCACAACCTTTGCTGCGACAATTGTCACTCACACGTTGCCATGGCACTGAACTTGATGCGGTATGACAACAGCACCTCATGGAATATGGTGAACCTCTGCCTGCTTGCTCTCATTCATGGAAAACATGTCAGGTGAGAACATTGGAGAAAATGTTTTGCAGGATAATTCTAGAATCCATCAGCGCTAGCAGTTCTTCAAATAAATACACCTTGGTTGACATCTCTGGGGAAAAAGCTTTGCTTGTAAACCTACAAACCTAAAGTGGAGCACCACTGCAGAATATTATTACCGTTCTAAGTTTAGATGTGTTGTGTGATATAAAAGGTGCATGTCAGTGTAGCTGAGTTGGGTGACAATAATTGTGGACACATATTGCAAATATTTTTACTCCCTTGATTACATTTCTATCTGTAGGTATTGCTGTTTAACAGCATGCCTTTGAGGCCATTAAACATTTGGAGGTGCCTGGAAACATGCTGAACCTCTGTCCAGTGAAGTACCTGCTGGGACAAAATGTACTGTATGTCTATACGAGAACATTTCATTAAATGAAATCCACTCTTTTTGGTGGCAGTGTGGATCCTAGTTTGCTCCAGATTTAGACCTGCAGCAAACCACCATTTTGAAACCCTCTGTAGACTTCAGTTTAGGACTGAAGAATTGGGCCCAGTGCACTGTTTTGGGTATCAGCTAAAAATGCCATGACACCTGAAACTATCCACTCAAAGTTAATGAGGGATTGTATCAGACACAACTTTTTTCAGGTACAGGTAGCTGTTGGAAAACAGTGCATTTGTGGTCAACAGGGACTGAGGTACTTATACAAGGATGGCACGGATTTAGTGGTTGGTGTCTTGGTGCAGTTAAAGGTACTGTTGACTACATGCTACTTCTAGCTCTACTTCTAACCTTAGTGTTCATTAGGAATCTATTGTTTATCTACTGCACTTCTAACTGTTTATTATGTGAATGTTTACTGTAAAAATAGGTATTGTGACCAATATGGAGATTCAATTCACTTATCATATGGTTTTGATTCTATATCAGTTTTATTCAATATTGATTAGTTATCAATATTGTACAATAGTGTATAAATCCTGGTCATTGAAATTTTCTTACTTGGCTTATAATGCTGAAATAATTTCATGGATTTCCTAAACTAATATCATTAAAACTGAAGATTGATTAAAATCAGAAGGTTTTTTTACCCAGCCCTTGCAGGTATACTGGTAAACTGCAGATTAGCTGTGATGATTTAGCTATATTGTTCCCTAACTTTCAGATTGTTGGGTAAGATTGTAGAAAAATGTGTATTTTTCCACAACCAAATTTAGATTTTGATCAGCAAGACCTGGTCCACTTTGCAGCTTAAACAAAAAAATCTTAAACAGCTGCAATTTATCCCATAAACATTTTCTTTTGTGTGTAGTTGTGCAGGCTTTCTGAAGACCTGGCTTCCATTCTTCATCTTAGTCGGTGTCATCCTGGCTGTAACCCTGTTTCTCAACCTGCGATGACCTAGCAGGGTTTGATAGAGGTCAGGTGACTTAGGTTGGCTGGGCACAATTCCCAGAGCCCTGCACAAGACCCACTTTCCAGTTTTAAGTGGGACTCCAATGAACATCAGATGGACCAGAGGTGGAGAATACAACCCAGTCCAGCTCTTCAAAATGTAGAGGAGCTTAACAATGAAAATCTAATGCTAGGCCTCTTTGTCAGAGTCAGCAAACAGAACATGCCTGCCGTGTTTTGTGGTGATGTGCGAAATGCTATTCTCTATAAAGTTGTTGGTGCGGCTCTTGAAAGTTATGGTGCTAATTTATTGTTTGGTTAGAATTTGATTTCCAAACATATACTGTAATTGCTGTTTCGGACAAATTACACATCAACATTAAGTTTAAAATGTGTTATATTAAAAACACTATATAAATATAAACACTTAATACACGTTTGAGGACTTCTTCTGTTATCTTCTGTTTTAGAACATAGTTTAAACATGCATTGACATAAACAGAATATGACATTCCTTCTAAACTTTTTACCCATGAATATGAAAACTTAACTAAATTCACACTTTGTAGTCGAATTGTAGTCATTTTAATGGGCATTGATTAATATCATGACTTTACTACAAATTCTATGCCTTTTACTTTTAATACTTTGTAGCAGTAGCCTGGCATGGTTTAAAGTGTAATCTGTTGTATTTTTATACAAAATTATAATTCTGTATGAAAATGGCACTCAAAAGCGTATTAATGCCTAAGCAAAGTTGTTCCGATTATGTATTTAAAAGCATCAAAAGCATAATTTGCAAGAAAGTCCAGTTTCATACTACATTAGTTACTTTTAAAGTCAACATAAAATGACATTCATAACTCATATTACGTCTGTAATGTGATGCCGAATATCCTGATTTGCTGGGAAATACAATAAACAAATGTAGGGCAGTTTCATTTTCCTTCAGGAATTAACTGTTCAATGGCAAGTGTGCATTTCATACCACAATGGAACATGAATTTGATATAGAGGAAGGTCATGAACATGTTTTTAAAGTAAAATGTTTTTAGAAACATGTTTTTAAAGTAAATTGGGTCCATTATTTTGAGATGACAATTAAGAAAATTGAGAAAATTAAGCTGGTATATATCAGGCTCAAAACCTCTCAGACCTCTTTACCATTGTGATTTTTTGTCATGGATTTCTTTTAAATATGACTGGGACCTGGAATTTTTTTTACAAAATTCACTTATTCACTCAACTATCTAATTTTGTCAGTGTGTAATTGGACACTACATTGTGGTTTAATTTACTGTGATCCTCAATACAGCTCCACTGTAGTGCAAAATTTTGTTGAAGCTCTGTTTGCTTTCCCCCACTATATGTAATAACTTTGCATTTAGTTTAAAAGATCAGTCGAATTATACTCTAATCCTAAACTATGGTCCAGACACCAGCTCTGTTGCTATGGCTCCAGTGAATATGAATTAATCCCCCCATTGTTTACAGTCAAACTGAAAAACCACTGAGCCCAGTACACCCAATATTTTTACTTTTTTGTCTTTTACCCTTTCTCCTTTGGAAATTTCGCCAAGACCAGCAGGTAGCAACATATTTTAAGCTATTGAGAGACTCCCTGTAAAGAGCTTCAGAGGGTTGGTGTGTGTGATGAGTGTGGCCCCTGCTGGTATTGGCTACAGCTTAGTTCTATCAGTCTTACTGGTTTCCTGGCCCTGACTTTCCCATTCTCTGTTTAATCCCCAAAAGCTGATGACATTCCACAGGTTTATACTTTTGTAAACCTGTACACATAGAACAGTATTATATATATATATATATATATATACTTCTAGCACATTATGAATTAGCGTTAGTAAGTTTTTACTACATTTGTTTTATATGAGGTTTTGGAATTTACAACGTTACTAAATGTGACACATCAAGGATGTATATGGATTATAAAACAATAATAAAATGTATTTACATTTAAAAATGTTTCTGTTCTGAACAAGAATGAGAGAGTTCTCATGAGAGTCACCATTCAGTAGGAGCTAGTTTCAGAACAAGTGTTAGTATTTACTTACTGATCAATTTGTCTCCCATATAATAAAATGTATTTTTGCATGTTGTTTTTATAACACTGGTTGCAGACTGGAACAGTTAACTTGACTGCTGCAGATGTAGCAAATACCCCTTTTACTTTCAATATTATTAATTAGTAATTGTCATATATTCTATGCATTACTGCATATGAACCAGTACGAGTGTATGTGTGCATGTGTATCTTTGCTTGTTAGGATGTCTCTCTGTAAACTTTTGCACATACATGTGATATTAGGAAAGTCTGATATTGGTGATCATTAGTCCTGATTCCCTTAATTCTTGCTAATAATCCAAGCGCATATTTTAGGTTTTTAAAACCGTAATTGTAAATGCCTTTTAGTTTTGCCTTTTAGGGACTTTACTAGAGCATGTTAACCATTTTGATTAGATACAGTGTTTGCTTTCTTTTATAAATTATTGGTTGTTTAACATTACATAAATGTGTTTTTTATGTTCTTTCATAAACCATTTATTTAAAATGGAAATAAAGCACATACAACAACCAACTATTTAGGGCAATAATGCAATTATTCTATTACTTCCATGCAATAAACTATTATACAATATAACATATATGGTAAACAAGGCCTTTGTGTGGTAAAGGAAAGCAGGTCTGTTCATCAGTATTTCTCTTAAATACAATAAAGACCATTTTGTAAACTAGTGATGAGGTATTATCTCTTAATGTTATGTGGATGCCAAAGACAACCGCGTACACTAGTAGCATGTGGTAATAGTCATAAAATAGCAATGAAAACAAAATCACTCTGTAATCAGTTTGCAGTTTTCCATGAAAATTCCTAAATGTTTTTTCACGCGCTCTTTTGAACAGTGGCCATGGAAACGTTACATTGCGGCAGAGGACCATTGACTGGACGCTCGGCAGGCAAAAGAACGACGTGTGGAATTTAGTTTATTGTTCCCAACATTTCAATGGACCCCCGCTGAGTTCAAAGGCCAGAAAGTCCCGCGGCGTGATGTATGTGATAAATGTATCCAACCAAATGACCTACAAAACATACCGCTAGTTTATTACCACTCCTAAATAGATCAGTAATGCAAAACGAAGTTATATAAAACAAATTAAATCCAAAAATAGATCTTTAAAGTTCTCATTGTTTTAAAGGGGGTTAAAAACTCACATCAGAGCTATTAGCTGTAGCTAATATTTAAATAGAAAAGTCAATTAAAAGTCAATTGCTTTTAATATTTACGTTGCATGCCGTTAATCTTTCGAACCGCTTTTATGAGAAATTAAACCTATAAACCATGACGTTGATCATTCACGATGTTAATGGTCCTGGGATCAGTATATATGGTCTATAGTGTTGTAGAGTTGTGGAGAGGTGTTAGTCCATAGCTCCTCCCCAGTGATTGTTATGAGCTGGGGCGATTCAGTTTCATTGTTTAAAAGGAGCGGATCAAACGTCCTACACAGAGAACCTCCCTTTCTCATGGTAATAAAGGAAATGCCTCTCACACATGGAGTTTCTGTAATGCAAAGTCAAGCGCACAAGCAGGCTAAGCATTGCTGGGTAAAGCAGAACTGGAGAGCAGGCTGGACTGGAGTGTCTTGGACAGACACTTTGGAGAGATAAAACCTCGAATACAGCTACTAAATGAGGGCGATCGGTAAAAGTGGCGCTATTCCGTTAGATTGATGCCCTACCGTTGATATTTCAGGGGATTTACCATGTTTAACACTAGATTGTGTACGGTGGTCATTGGGCTGCTTTGCGTTTCTCTCTCCGCGGGCACATCGGTGTGTCCGTCTGGCTGCGAGTGTTCGGAAGCCGCGCTGACAGTCAAATGTGTTTCTAAAGATCTGCAGGACATACCGACTGGTATTCCGGGATACACCAGAAACCTCTTCATCACCGGGAACCACATCAGTCATATCGGGCCAAAGTCTTTCCAGGGACTGGACAATGTGACCAATTTGTCGCTGTCTAACAACAGGTGCTGCATTAAGTATATAGCCTTCATATTATTTTCATTATTTTACATTTAACGTTAAAAGATACATCTATTTAATTTGTGCTCTTACAGATAATTACAATAGTAACCTCAGTGTAACCCCCAAAATGTACTGTACTTACTGTTTTTCATGTAACACCATTGTGAATCAATAGCAAAACTTTGTACAGTGCATGTATATATGTATATTTGCACATATAAATTATATAAAACCATATATATAATTTTTTCTTCTTTTCTAGGATCTCTGAGGTGAAGTCTCATACATTTTCTAGCCTGCGAAGTCTCAGATCGCTGGACCTCAGCAACAACCAACTGGCTCTTATCCACCCTGAAGCGTTTAGTGTCCAGGGCTGCATGCTAAGGGAGCTCAACCTCAGTAGAGCTCTCTACAACTACTCTTCTGTCATTGATTTGGGCACCTCTCTTCGCTGGAGCAGCTTGGGTGAACTACAAGGGCTGGACCTGTCCAGTAATGACCTTGTCTACTTGCCCCCTGGCATGTTTTCCCATCTTGTTGGCTTGCAACGCCTTCACTTAGGTAACAACTCTATAGTGGCCATCCATAATGGGACGTTTGCAGGGTTGGACCAACTTCAGGAACTTGATCTTACCCAAAATGCACTTCGAACCTTGCATGAAGATGCTCTTAAAGAGTTAGAGCACCTGCATGTGGTAAGGCTTCACTTGGCAGAGAACCCTTATACTTGCGTTTGCAACATTGAGCCTTTTGCCATCTGGCTGAATGTCTCACGTGCACGTGTGGTGGATGTTGAGCGCCTTGCTTGCATTTTCCCAACTGAACTGCAGAACACGTCACTGTTGACGGTAGGGGAGCTGCATCTGGGTTGTCACAAGGCAGGAGACAGCCTTGCACTGAAGACCTCCTATGTTTTCCTGGGTATCGTGCTGGGATTTGTTGGTCTAATGTTTCTTTTTGTGCTCTACCTGAATCGTAAAGGTATTAAGAAACGCATCTATGACCTGCGTGATGCCTGCCGGGAGGTTTGGGAAGGTTATCATTACCGTTATGAGATTGACTCTGATCCCAGACTGTCACAGGTCTCCACAACAGTTGATATGTGATCCATGCAGCATGTTCTCACCAAAACAAGCTTGTTATGTGAACATTGTTTTGCATTGCATTTATTGAAATAGTGTTCTGAACATGTAGACATATTTAATTACCCCTGTATATACTTGGCCTAATTCTCCTTCAAAACATGTGCTGCCTGTTAAGTCTTGTTTAGGCCTTCATAACAAGCACACCTCCCCCTCAAACTCAGAATGGCTGGAAAGCATTTGCTTCTCAAATATTGAGGATTAGCCCAATAAAGGGGCAGAAGCCATAAACTAAGTCTGACTACCACCAACACCCCCCCCCACCACTTTCCATTGTTCTATACTGGAATACAGCCCACAACCTTTTTGATTTAACTACACCTCAAGTGCCTTGTTTGTTGGATTCAAGTGGCTGGTCAGCTTCAAACAGGGCCAGCTCATGTACATACATACTGTGGTCTTTGTGAAGTGTGGGGGCTGTTATGTTGCATGCTTGTGAAGCACTGTCTTTATAAATGCATATGAAGTTGAACCCTGAGGAACAGAATTAGCAGTCTCTATGGTCCTTTCTGTCCCTCTATCCACGGGGAGTCTTCAAAGAATGTTCCGGATTTTCTCTCCAAAAGCATTCCAACATGAGGATAACCTCCTCTAAGCTCTAGAAGGAGGAACTTTTGAAGAAAGAGCCTCAGTTTGTTGAAATATCTTGCTCTTTTTTCCACTCAAAAGAGACATTTGGCTTTGTTTTTTATTCCACTCATTTTTATGTCAGAATGATGAAAACCAGCTTTTACAAGGGCCACTGAGCAAGACCCTTCCTTAAAGACTCCAGTAAGGCTGCTCTCTCTTTGAAGGTTCAGTCTGGCTCGGTTCCTTATATGTTCCCCAGCTTTTTCTGTTTAAGAGACTTTACAGTGATAAGATACAGATGAAACTAGGGCCGTTGTGCAGAAGGATCCCCGGCTCTGTTTGAGTACTGCTTGCAAATGTATGAGACTGAGCTGAAAATGTCTTTGTGTTGTTGATGTACTAGACTTGTGTTACCTTGTGCTGGACAACATGGTTTTGTGTTACATATGTTTGGCAAAGTGTACAGTAACATATTTGGCAATAAGGTTTGAACAGAGAAAATGTAGTTGCAGAGAAATACTTTGACTTTGCTTGTAATGATGCATAAAAATATGTTTGTCTGATTTGTTGGATGTGTTACTTGGTTTATGAGGTTTCACAGAAACGTAGCAATGTAGTCTTCATGTATATATAGCCTCATGCTCATGAAGTTTTTAATGTCAGAAGGACCTTTACCATAGAGGTGGTTAGAAAACCTTGTAAAGGAAAAATTAAAAGCAAAATGTTTACTGTTAAATTTATCAGGTATTCAGTGGAAAACAACATAGTCTACTTCTATGATCTGTCATGCATTAAACTTCTTCAGGGCTGAGTTTATCTGCATGCTATAAATAAAAGGTTATACGTTTTAAATTTTAATTTGTGTGTTACTTGAGGAAAATCTATGTAGTTTTATTTAGTAGTAACTGTGTATTGTAAGGAGTTTAGTCTCATGTTAACTGTGCAGCTGTTTTAGATTTGCTTATAGTTTCAATAGGGATTATTTACAAGATTCTATTACTGTTTATGTCTCACACGTCCAAGTATTTTTCTTTATTTTTTTTAGTTTTATTATCAACTACCTAAAGCAATATGCTGAGTTCAATACAGGTTAAGCCTAGTCAACAGTGTTTTTGACAGTGTATTGGCAACAAAAAAAACAGTGAGTACAAAACAAGACAAACATTTTGGGTGTTAAATTCACAATAACTGTAACCATCACATTGTCATGGCTCACTTTACCACTTTTACACAAGTATGGTTTAATGGCAACAAAAAAACAGTGAGTACAAAACAAGACAAACATTTTGGGTGTTAAATTCACAATAACTGTAACCATCACATTGTCATGGCTCACTTTACCACTTTTACACAAGTATGTCAACATGTACAATATTTACATTATGAACATTCACCATCATTATAGTAAGTACCTTACTGTAATTTATTTTATATAGATTTAGAACAATATTTTAGGTCTACTCTAAATTACAGCAAAAAATCAAGTTAAAACAATAGAAGCTGATCTCAAGATTCAGTCATAATGACTAGGCCTTTGGTTGAAAATGCAACTGAAAGTAATTAATTTTCAGTAAGTGTTAACATACATTATTGTGAATTATGTTCTGGTATATGCAGGACATAATTTAAGTCATTTGTGTTTATATAGTGCTTTTAACACTGCATTATTTAAAGCAGCTTCACATACAATAAACCACAGTAAACAAGAAAATGTACAACCAGAAAACATGATAATATTGCACATTTTATTGTTCATTATACGATTTATCTCAATTAAACTAAACAGGAATGCTAAGATTGAAATTGGTTTATAGATATAAAATAACTATAAAAAGCTGAAGATAACTACAACACACTTAAAATCTAAACAGATGTGCATCAGGAATACTTCATATGCAACATTTAATAAATGAACATGAAAGATGGCAGATATCATATTAAGATATGACATGGATAGTTGGAATAAAGTTCACATTATTTAAAATAGGAGTATAAAGGGTTTTTAATAAAATATCTAAACATTGTATAATGATAGAGTACGAAAAAAGCAAAATAGTAGCATCTTTTGTACTGTAGTTACATCATGAAGCAATATTAACATTTACAAAACCCTAAGTCAAGCTAACTGTTAACAGTCTGCTAAGCAAGCAGGACAACAGTAGCAAAAAATATTGTATAATCTTCCTCATGCTCTATCACACACACACACACACAAACACACAGTCTCTCTCTCTCTCTCTCTCTCTCTCTCTCTCTCTCTTTCTCTCTTTTAATAACATTCAATGAAACTAAGGTTACAACAGAATTGCAAAGGTTAAATACTGATTGGGTGTAATCATTTTTAAATCAGTATTCTTATAAGATAAATATCCATTAATTACACATTTTATTGTAAATGTGTAAGATGATGTGAGCTGGACACCTTCTATGGTGTATACAGACCATGAGAACCAAGAAACCAAAGGGTTAAAGTGGCTCTTGTTTTTAACAGCTTCCTGTGAACACGATGGCCTTGTTAAAACCAAAGAACAAACTTACCCAATTAGCTATGAATTTATGGTCATTGTCATATAACAGTGGTTGCTCAAACAAAAAATGATATTTACCTAACATAATCACACCAGACACCACTGTGCAAAAGAACAGTGCAAAAGATTAATGTAATCTCCTCTCTCCCTCATGGCAATCCCACAGGAAAGACAAAATATCCTACAGCTCCACATTTCTCTTGCTTGCCTGTGATTTTCAAGCACGCTGGCAATTTAAACAGAATTAAGATATCTTCATGTGGCCACTTGCTGTTCATGAGAGCTGGTTGTTTTACTTTCATCGTTTTATTTTTCAGTTTGGCCCTGCAGTGTGGTTTTGCTATTACGCACAAAAGTGCTTTAGGGATGTTACTGACAAATGCCCTTTTGTAATTAGACATTTATTTGCAAAATTCTAATGTTTCCTTGTATAACAACAACATTGACACTTTAAGGGGCATTTAATAGCTAAAATATATGCTTTCAGAAATGAGCCTTACATCTCTAAGGAACTGAACACATTAAAGACAAACCCACAACAGCCACCAACATCACAACAGCCATTTAGTTGCAGCCGAAGTCTGGAGAGGCATTAATCTCCCTGGCTTTCTATCTTAACCTCTCTTGAAGTTCTGCTACAAACTTTATTACCTTCACATTGTTTGATTCTTTAGTAAATCTCTGTTTGATCATTCGTTTGCTTCTTAAAATCTATTAATTAAAGAGGATACATCTAAAAACAATGTAAATGTAGCTTAAAATATGTAACAGTTACATACAAAGTCTCTTTTGACTTTTGCCTGTAATACCCTAGCAACCACTCAGAACAAACTAGTAACCATATAGAAATGTGATAAAACTACTGTAAAACATCCCAGCAAGCTGCACTCACATTTTCTCAGTGAAAAAGTAAAAATGTAGTTGATTGTATCATTGGGACTGTCTTTGATTAGGTGTGGAATGTTGTTATGTAAATCATGTGATTTCGTTGTGGTTTCAGTATGTCTGTGTGATGTACTGTCCTTTTTATTTCTCTGTAAGAGTTTAAGTAACTGCAGAAGTGAAACGGATAATAAAATTTCTTTAAAGTTATTAATAAAACTGTTTTTTAATTTGCCCAATTAAAACAGACAGTTATAAAGGTTATGCTCCCAATAATGATGTCACATCGTTGGGTGAATGTTTGCAAAAAATGTTTTTTGAAAATAAATGAATACAAAACAACATGTTCTTGACAGGGTTTGTAATGTGTTATGCTGAAAGACTGTGTAAATCACACTTATTACTTTGTACCATAAATTACAGATTAAAGTCTTCCCAAAACCTTTATGGATTTGAGGAACTTCCTACAGCACAAAGCCTGACTTTTTCATGGCCCATCACACAAACAGAGAGGCATAATGAAAAATGGAATTCAAATGAAAAACAAATGCATGCAGAACCCCGTGACCCCACCACCGCCAATAGGACAATGTCTCAGACATCCCAAACAACAAAAGACCCATCAAAGCTCTTTTTATCTGTGAATGCATCCATACTGTGGAAGCTAATGTACTGCAGTCACCAATGATATCATCCCTGTGGGTTTCTTCCACCCTTTGCCCATCTGTGGGGGCTCTTATGTGGGGTTTGTGGGTTTTTGTTTCTGTGTTGCCTCGCTGTCTATTAGTGTGGCTTGGATCAGCTTCAATTTCTTCTTCTAGCTTAGCCATAATTATATTCTCAGAAAGAACAATGGCATTGGTCGGGTTAACATGGTGCATAGGTATAAATACTCTATGTGTGAGAAAACAGCTGATGATAAATTCTAACATCAGAAGGTCAGAATATAAAACATTTATATTTGTCTAAAATATAATGGCTTTGTATCTTTAGACTGTACCTTAGCTATGTAAATCATGGTCAAAATAATTTATTATACAGAATACAGAGTCATAGTACTGTTCTCAATGCAGCTGTCTTAAAGGGATGGAAAATAGGGGTACAAATTTAAGTCTTAGTGCTTAGTTTAAATGCTTACTTAAATTTTACAAAAGCCCTTTGGTGAAACCATTTACCTCAATCCCTCCATCTCTTCCTCCCCAAAAGAAAGCCAGGCCTCTGTCAACTTCTCTGGACAACCTAACACCCATTGAATTTTTCAGAAAGTACTTTGACCGGCATCAAAACGCTTTGTTCCAACACCAGTTAAAAAGCTATAGATGCAACTATTGAAATTGAATATTCTGTCTATTTATTCATGGATTAATTTAGTAATCTGGTAAATCATTGGTTCCCAACCCTGGGGTCGCAAGTCCCACTAGGGGAAGCTATTAATTTTTCGAGGGGCCGCCAAACGTACTTTTTTTTTAAATAATAGCACAATAAATTAATTCAGGAGTTTCAGAAAAACAATAATTTATATATCATATTTTTGTGTTTTTAACTATATTATTAGCGTGTTATGCAACATGAAAGGCTTCTTAAAATGAGCAAGCAATGAGGTTTATATTCAAACTCCACACTTTCATTAGCTCAAATGCTGTTGGTAAAAACTGCAGCTTCTTCCACAGTGCATGAGGGACCCTCCGGACGAAGCTGTGTGCTGCTGTGATGTACTGTGAGGTAAAATGTGCAACTATTTGTGCTATAGACTCGGCCAAAAGTAAATCGGTGGCACCGGTGCGAGGTCCCGCTTATCGCTGCTTGCATTAATTTATGTTGCTTTTATTTTACTACCTTATGTATGAGGAAGGCACGTTTTGAGATCAATTATCTATTATTTATAGATCAATTATCAAATAGAGTGCGTGTGTTTGGGCTAACATTGATGACAGAAAATCTTGAAAGAACTTGACACACATCTATGTTAAACAACATTTGTTTTTAAAAGAACAACCACATAATCTCTAATAATGGCTGTTATGTTTCATCAAGTGGAGAGAGTCACAGGATAAGAATGTCAATGCAAACATCAATGTTTTACGGCATAGACCGTGATTCGTTCAAGTGAAGTGTTATAATACATAAAACACAATTTCTCTTCACAGTTTTACAGTTGGTTTGCAACATGTATCAATAATATAGTTCAAAAAGTTTTGTAGGGCTTGTAATCAGTAGTTTGCTGGTTCGATTCCAGTGCCCGTGGGTAACAATGTAAGTGCCCTTGAGCAAGGCACCTAACCCCCGATTGCTCATTGGGTGCTGCAGTGATAGCTGCCCACTGCTCTGAATGTGTGTGTTCATGACTTCAGTGTGTGTTCACTCCTCACTACTTCACTAACCTCAATACTACTGATTACTCAATAATTGATTTCTGAGGGTTTTTGATTTCTGATTTTTCTCGGGGGAAAAATGGCACAATGTTTAAAGATGGGCCTGTGGTTTATTAAATTCAGTGTTGTACTGCCCTCTAGTGTTAATTTTTAAATGGTTCGCGTTACATTAGGTTACAACTATTTGTATCTTAACTGCTGGTTTAATGTAAAATTACAGTGAGGTGTATGTTTTACTGAATACAAGGAAAACATGCAGATCTTGGATGTATTATATCAGAAGAATAACAGGAAACACGCCGCTGGCAGTTTCCTGCAAAATTATGCTGGGACCGCATTCGCCGCTGGCAACACAGATAAACCTTATCTGAAAAAGTAAATAAGCTTCCTACATTTATAATTTTCAGTGTTTGGATTGTGAATTGTGAAACTACAGTATATTTGTATTTTAAAACGAAACCCATTACTCATACATTAAACCAACTGTGTTACAGTATATTAATTTTACATTTTTTCCTGCTTCATGCGAGGCCATATTAATGAGGATCGTATAATACATATTTACAGCAAATTTAGCTTTGCTTTTCATAGTAACTTAATTATAAATATATATTATTACAAATATAAGCATATATTCACAATAAATATAAACTATAAAATATAAACTTTCTTTTCTGTAAAACGTAGTTGTTAAATGACCTCAATGTGTTCGTATTAATTCGGCGAGCAGCATCCAAAAATCACATCCAGATCTGGAACATACTGACCCACTGACAGCACAGAGTTAAACTACGTCCCCTTTGTGAAAAACAGGACTTTGGTTTTTGGGTCATTCGGGAATTGCTGAGTGGAAATTTACGGTACATACCACTACTACTTATTTTTATTCCTCTATTTCTATTATTTGATCGTATGTGCTACCTGTTTTACACAACATTATTTTAAGCAATTGAGCTTGCTTTACAGAATAGTCAACAAATACCTAAGTAAACAAATAGCCGTTTCTAGGTCCTTTATGCAAAAATAAGCTCCTGTCTCTTTAAATAAGTGAAAGCGGGTTTTAGTGGTGGAACGAGCGACGAGAGAACAGGGAAGTTGAAGCTCACGAAGAGACGTTGCCATCCTGCACCATGGTCATCAAACTGTATTACACCACAGTTACTGCATCAAGGGAGGTGAGAATAAATCTGTTGCCATGACGAGCGAGGCATCTGAACACTGAACAGTTCAATGTACGTGAAATGGAGGACTAAGATTCAGGACACACCCAACTGTTCTGTTAATTTCACATCCAGCCAGATTTAAACGCTAGATCGTAACATAACGCTCATAAATGCATTAGTGAGATGTTACTACGTTTTTAAATGGACTGCAATGTATAATTTTACTCTTGAATCGCAGGAACGGTTAAGGGATGAGCTGCAGAGAGAAAACAAACTCGCGTTGCATTGAGGGG
>JBAJNP010003303.1:30088-40618 GCA_036877545.1 Yasuhikotakia modesta
TCTTCTGTGTCGTTTCCTTTGTTAAAATAAATACTTTAAGACTAATGAAAGTCTGAATACAATATGTTTGACAATAAGCGCTCATTAGATCTGACGCGTAAATAAAATCAAATGACCTAAAACTAATACACGTCATAACGGCAAATGAGATCAGCAACATGCTGCTACGCATGTTGCCTTCTGACGCTGCTTTCTGCGCGTATCTGTTCTTAATACAGAAATGGGTTTTGATCTACGACTTCTTTAGTCGTTGGCCAGTAAATCATGGATGGAGCAGAATTTTACGGTTTTAAGTAACAATTATTACTGTCAAGTGAATTCGATTCAATGCAATGAATATGCATTTGTATTTTAAATAATAAATGTGTATATTACATTCATTATTACATCCAATATTTCCATATGGCAAAGGCAAGTCAGCTTCCTCCACAATGATTTTACCTGATTGTAGGATTTGCCATTATTTGTTAATATTAGGCTTAAACATTATTTTTCATCCTATCTTTTCTAGGATCCTATCATCCTATCTCTATGGTTTATACTGTTTCTTTTGAACAAATCCTTGCATTTAAAGTCAAATCAAAGTAACTAAAGTAGTGGTGGTAGTTGTGGTAAGACTTCTAGACTTTCAAAATTTCTATTATTTAGTAATAGATTGAGTATATATATAGGACTTAAGTAAAAGCTTTGTTAAACTTTTTGGGCAATTTTTGTGTAACTTTCCACAAAACCTTTATGTACTTATAAACAGCCCAGAGACTAATATTACTTGTGTAAATCCTGTTTCTTGACTTCAAAGTTTGTTTGTTCATCAGGTCAAGTCTCAGCAAACAGAGGTTATGCGTATTTTGGAGAGTAAGGGCATCCAGTATGAGTTAATTGACGTTGCGGAGGGCTGTACTGTTCGGGATGAGATGAGGAGTAAATCAGGAAACCCTGCAGCAATTCCACCTCAGATATTCAATGAAGATCAGTACTGTGGGGTAAGGAGGACTGGCAGGAGGGTGTTTTGGGGTTTTAGTTTAAAAGTTTCTCTGCCTCAAGTTTCATTGTCTCTAAATTGTAAGACGTACCGTCTTTGAACAGCATTCTTCCCAGTTTTATTGTTTTTTTAATGGAAAATATCACCAGAATAAAAGTAGAAAAAAAGTAGAAAAACTTCAAAATTTACTCACCACATGTCATGCAAACCTGTAAGACCTTCTTTTCTGTGGGACACAAAAGAAGATATTTCCCTTCAACATGTTCTTTCTGTTTGAGTTGTTTTAAATAATGCCTTATACACAATATGTCCAAAAATATGCAAGAAACTTTTAATTTAATATCAAATGTAAATATTTAAATTAGCTCCCAGCACTGTGTAGATGTTCTTATTGAAACTAACACTATGTGTGTATTTGTTTTCTCTTCATTTAGAGCTATGACATGTTTGTAGATGCAGTGGAGGAAGACACAGTGAAGCAGTTCCTGAAGATTGTCTGAGAGCAAAACCTGGTAGCATCCAGCACCCTGTTCCTTTCCTCACTCCATGTTCACATCAGAAATGGGAGGCGGCTTGTCGCCCTTCTGCTCTGTCAGCGGTACCTGCCTTCCTGTGTATTGATGCCATGCCACATGCCAAACACAATCAACAAAAAAGCACATACCCACCTGTTACCGCTCAAGGGTCAAACATATTTTCTTTTGTGCTTTTGTTTTGATTATCCTGTTGTTTTCCTCTTGTGTGTTCTCTTTAGTTCTGATGCAGAAATGCCACTAATTTGTATTAATCTTGTTTGGATCTCAGCACTTGGATGTAATTAGGGCAACTAATCTGGACCACAACCTCATGCTCATTCCAGACTGAACTACTTCAGTCCAAGAAATACAAGAACAGTTTTGTGTCCAAAAAAACAAGAAACAGTAATTTAATCAGTTTGCCAATATATGTGTTGATGTTTTAATGGCCTTCATAATAATCTAATACTATCAGTACTAATAAATCATTTCGAAATGGTTAATGACTGGTGGGCTTATATTAATAGTGCTAACATGAAGTTAACCAATTTTATGTACTTTTATAGTGTTTCCTTTAGCACTGTTTAAGCCATGAGGCATGCTTATAGATTTCCATTTAACATTCCACACACACACACACACACACACACACACACAGAGAGAGAGAGAGCTGTTTGGAAGTCATGGTTCCAAATGTCAGATGTCCATGTTCCTATTTGTTTTTATAATGTGTATGTGACAATGAGCCACACATGTTCTTGACAGGTTGTGAGAGATTCAAAAACCTTTGAAGGACCAGAGATACTCTGATAAACCGATACAGTTTACAATATAGGCAGTTAACTCCAACACATTACTGTTAAACCACAAAACCTCACCTGTTTATTCTGGTTGTGCACTAATTGTTAGTGTTTCATGAGTTTATCAGGAGCTCAGTAGCTAAATTACTCCATAATGAAAAGTTAACATGTATACATCAAGCATTTATTGCTCATATTGGTACTTAATGTATGTACTTAGCATAGTCTTACATTCTTAAGTCATAGCCTACATCTTGCTTATTGATTTAATCTGTCATGTTTGCTGCTTCCGGTGTCAGATATACAATAAAAAAGCCGCTATGGATTAAGTTGAAGAAGGTGGGATGTGAAACAGACAATTGGTTCTTAAATAAGTGTGAATCTTCCTCCTTCATTGTTGTCTGTAATGTTTCTTGTGGTCTCTTCTGTACTGCTTTGCTTTCAGACCAATCCCTTTTATGGCCAAAAAACAAAAGAAAAATAATAGCAAATGCAACAAATGCTGTTGTCTTCCAAGAAGATGGTGAAATTGTGATGTATGGGACAAATAAAAATGCAAAATGATTGAATTCTCTTTTATATGCAATGCATATAACTAAATAATATTTTATATAATATTATAATATAGAACATTCTGCATTGGATAACTCAAAATGATCAAATTTATGACATCTATATTTTACTTTAACTGAAATTGTTATGCCACTTGTATAAGTTTTAATGCAGTATTTTGGATTTATATTATATTATATATTTGAGTTCCCCAGTATATATTGTTAGATCCAATGTTGCTTCATAGCAAGATAAACAACAAAACATAAATGTTGTAACATTAATAAGATTGTTTAACTTATGTCTTAACGTAATAAGATAATGTAGTTCGTTTTAGTAATATGTAGTTACTTATACTAATACAAATTATTCAAATACAAACATCTCAAATAAGATATTTAAATACATGAACTCCTCTTCGTCCCAAACATTAAAACAACTTCACAGTAAACATACTGATTCTTGCCTCTTGGTGTCGCTGTTGGGCAGCCACTTTTAGGGCTGGCTACATTTTTAAAAGTGGTTAGCTTTTTTTATAGCAGGTAGTTTTAAGGGTCGCATTCAGTCACTATTTTGTCTACTTGTTCCAATGTCTGATGACAAAAACATAAAATATGTAAACGAAAACAGCTTTATTAAGCTTTACCTAGACCATCTGACTATTTACACCACCTGATAATCGATTTTATTAAATTAACACCAAGTGACAAGTTAAATGAAAAAATTCAGTTTGATAATAATAAATATGTTTTTGAAATGGATAAAGTTTTTCCTACATCAAAGCAAGACAGCATTTTCTAGTTGTTTGGTGCCTTAAGTGCCCGCTTGAGGGCATAGTTTTTTTTTTGGAAAGTCATTAAATTAATCCTAAATCAGGCATATGCAACTTTGATAATGACGAGGGCCAGTCATTTTTGTCTTTTAACCAAGGGTCCAGATACTCATTCACACTCACATATTTTGCATTACCTTCCTCTGTATTTTATTAAGGGAAATTTTATTGAACTCAATTAGGAAGTGTACAATTAGTTCAGTGTGTGTGTTTTAAAAATGTTAACTATAAGACTGAAATTATTCTAGTTTAAATGGCCAACTTCATCCACAATCATTTACAATTAGAAATTAACATCCTTCCCAATCTTGTTTCTCAAGTTAATTAAATTGACAAGAGCATATTATGGTCCAGCGGGCCGTATTGGAAGATACAGGCTGTCAGTTGCCCATCCCTGCTCTAGGTTGTTAGGCTCTGTTAAGTCTTTGGCTGCTGCTTTTGAGCATTGCTATGCCTTCTCACAGTGTAAAGAGCTGCCTTTGAGGTTTCCGCTTCCCAGAGCTCTGCCTGAATAGCGATTCCATGTTGTTAAGCTTTCTGTGAGCCTAAAAATGCTGTCAGCACCAACTGCTTCTGACTGTTGTCAATATCATAGCTGCCATGATTTTATGATTTTAAGAATTAAGAGGGTCTTAACGTCTCCAATACGGCCAGTTTACTATCACTTTCCAAATGAGGGCGCTGCCTCTTACCGAAAGTACAAAGTACGTCATACCGGAAGTTCTGAGAGAAGCGCGGCCCTGAGTTCGAGTAAGGTAATCATGTTTATTTATCAAAAACAACAACAAATACATCAAAATGGCAAACTGTTGTGATTTATGAATATAGATCAATAACTAGATGCCAGAAGAGGTTAGTTATGAGCGGGTTAACATATAGTGTAGTATATGAATAATTATTTTAATAGTGTTTGGGTGTTGCTGTGTTGCAGTTTAACGAGTCTTGGATTAATGTATCAGTATTTTATATTTAGGGTTAAATTTCAGAGTTTTGGTTGAATGTTGTACGAGTGTTTTACAGGGACAGTTTACTTTTAAAAAGACGTTAAGCTTTTTTTTTAGCTAGTTAGCTAGCTAGCTCGCGAGCTTTAGTATTCAGCTAATCTGAAATCAGATATAGAACTGCTGTGACAGTAATGTTGCACCGTTTGTGTTTGTTTCGTGTATTTTTGGAAACGATCCCTAAGTTTACTATTAATTATTTTATAGGCTTGTGCTATGAAACGTTAGCCCGCTGTGTATGTGTATATTACACAATTTTATCTAGTTTACATAAACACTTGCTTCCAAAATAACCACAGTAGTGTCACTTTAATCTTTCACGCATAATCCAGGTTTGATTAAACTACGTGTTATGTAAAACCGACTGTAAAACGTTATTTATTTACTTGTGACACGAGAAAGCAGATTGCCACTAAATTGAGTAAATACATTGTCATTAAATCTGTATGTTTTCTGTCTTTAAGAGTGTTACTTGTAGTTTTTCCTAATCACCAACTTTTATCTCACACATAATATGCACAGCAGTTTGTAGGCATTAGCTTTAAAGTGCGCATGGTCTGGGTTGTTTAATGTCATGCCATGTTATCTGGTTATTTAATCATCACTGCAGAATGTAAGGAGAAACTGAACACTTCTCTATAATCTAAAGTTAAAATCCTTACGCAGCACAAATGTCCAGGGTTTATGTTTTTAGGCAAGATTTGTACAAGATTTGATTACTGACAGCAATTGAAGTAATTATTTTGTGTTTTGACCAAATGTTTGTGTCACACCAGCATTCCGAGGCACTGTTTTCCTGCTGTAGTTTTCCCTGCTTTTCTCCAGTGGATTTCCCAGCATCATGTCGTACGGAAGGCCAGAGCAGCGCGCCCCACCCAAAGACTTCAACAGCCTGATCCAGGCATGCAGCTCCAACATTCAGAAGGTCACACAGAACAGTAAGTTTGAGAAAAGTGTGAAATGCTTAGCCCAAAGCTAATATCCACATAGAAATATCCACTTATAGATCCACTTTTGGTCTTCTAAACTGATCCCTGTTCAGTTGGGCTATGCAGGGTGTTTACTGCATATGCTGGCAGTGAGCTGAGAGTGGTCACGTCAAAAGGACGTGAACATGGAACCAATGTAGGCTGTGGGACCGTGCTTACTTGTGACAGACTGGAGAGTCCACAGATAGCGATGGAGGAGGAAAAGGAAAAAAATCTCTTTTTGTGAGGATGTTTGTTATTGTATTGATTGTATTGATTGTTATTGATGTATTGTTATTATAGTTAAAGCAAACACTCTGTTGGTACCTGAGAAAAGTGCGTTATCTACTCCAGCAGCACTGTCAGTATTTGAATGACATGTCATTTCACTAGTTGTTCAAGACTTCAGGAGAATCTGGAGAAAGGGACTCTCCATAGCACCAGCTACTCATTTCCTTATTTTTCATTTCATAGAGATTCACTCACAGTGTTCCTTTATCTCTTCTCTGACGAGAAACCTGAGTTGAGTTTGCAGAGGTTGTTGTGGATCTGACTGTGTGTTTCCTCTTTAGCGGCTCAAATCAAGAGCATGGTAAATCAACTGGGAACAAAACAAGACACTAGTGACCTGCGGGAAAGACTGTGAGTCTGTGTGTTTTGCTCTTAATCTATTTTTGCCTGTGTATTTCCTGCCCTGTGCTTTTGTATCCTAAATATGTCTGATTTGTTTATAGTCAGCAGGTGCAACATTACACAAACCAGCTGGCAAAAGAGACCAACAAACACCTGAAGGAACTCGGCTCTATCTCTCTACCTGTCTCGCTGTCTGAACAGGTGTGGTAATGTGCAGGCTGCTACTAGGCACATTTTTGGGTGTCACCAATTTAGACGGTTGCTGTTTTAAGGTGTTTACATTGACTAAAAGTCTTGATACTTTTGTCTATATTAAACTATATTTATACATGGCCAGCCAATATCTTACACACTCATTAATGACTGCAGCTGTGCTTGATTGTTGTGAATTGTTTATTGTGTGTAGATTAATAATAGACTCTATAAAACTATAAATGTTACAGCTTCTAGCCTCTTAATAGTAGCCATCTTCTGGCTAGATTACAGCTTTGGTCAACTTCAGGAGTTGGTTTAAAAATGGTGGTTTAAAAAATTCTTCCTGTCTTAACAGAGTTTCTGTTTATATTCTTCACTATTCACCCCAACTCTTCCCTTATATAAAAATACAAAGATTTTAAACTGATCAAAAAGTATGATGGCTGAACCTTTTTGAAACCTTGTTTACAAAATTATTTATCATACATCTAATTTTCTGACCTACAGAGAGGTGTGTTTAAATATTAAAAGATTGTTTAGGAAAAATGTGTTTGGTTGTTTTGGGGAAGTTTTTGCTGTATGAATTGTATTAAATGTAAATGATTGATTTTCTTATTTAAACAGAGACAGCAGAAAATCCAGAAAGACCGGCTGATGAATGATTTCTCAGCTGCACTCAACAACTTCCAGGCAGTTCAGCGTCAAGCCGCAGAAAAGGAGAAGGAGTCAGTGGCGAGAGCTCGAGCCGGGTCCCGTCTCTCAGTAAGACATCCGTCCATCTCAAAGCCTTCCTGTCCACTGATTTAAATACAACAACATAATCATACACACGACACTCCACATGCACACTTCATGAAAGACTCACAACTAACTCTCAGACGTCTGTGTGGATTCTATACTCCAGTAAACCCAAATATCACACCAATATCTTTACTACTAGAAATAATATAATCCTTTAGATAGAATAGATGGTTCTGTAAACTGTGAACAATTTATATTATGTGTGAATTTACTTTTGTGAGGTTAGTGTAATACTGATCTGACTATGCTTCATGTTTGTTTATATTCTGCTTTGTGTTTTTTCCAAATCATTCATCAAAATGAAAAAACTTCGTTGAATCTGAAACAGTTTTTCTGCTAATGTCATCCAGCCCCCACAGAGTCATTATTATATAGTCATTATCGGTTAAAATGAACTGATAGCAAAATAGCTCTTCAGGAATTGTTTTAGGCTGTTATTATAAGTAATGCAGATTCTCAAATATTTTACAAGTTATTGCTGTTATATGTTGTGATAAAGGTTACAGCCAAACCTGTATGACTGATAACCAATCAGTTTCCACTCCAACTTAAAAATATTTGTTCCATTTTGACTGCAGTTTTATGTTGGCTTTACTGATTTCTACTTGATTTCTACTTGATTTCTACTGATTTCTGTGTATTGAGAAAATGTTTTGTGAATTGCAGGCTGAAGATGGAGGTCATGATGAGCAGTTGGTGTCCTTTGAAAAGTATGTTTGTGAGGTTTTACCCCTAATTCAGTACCTTTAAGTTGTGAAACAAATGGCCAGCCAGGCTAAAATCTCTCTGTTTGTCAGTAATGATGACTGGGGCAAGACCACAACACAGACTGAAGATGTTGCCATGACAGAGGAGGACTTGGAGCTCATTAAAGAAAGAGAAACTGCCATAAGACAACTTGAGGTAAACTTTAAACGTACCCTTCTAAACTTCTTGAAATCTAATCAAGTTCAGGTAATAAGACACACTAATGATTAACATTGGAATTATTTCACCTCAGATGTCATGTTTGCTGTGAGTTTAATATTTAAAGGTACATTTGAAAGCCACAGTGTACCAGTGTTGTTTGTTTTTCTTTTGTTGAAGTATCATGCTGATTGTAATGCATGTAATTTAAAGCCTTTAAAATTAAAAGATAGAGAGGTGATGGATTGCAGTTTTAAATTTGTAAAATGTCTGTAAACATTTGACCAGATTTTTGAAAAAATTGATGGATAATTCCAAATGCTTTCAGTGCTTTTGACAGTTAGAAAGAAACCACAGTAAGATACATGTTACTACTGAATGATCTGACAGCTTATGCTTGGATCACCTGTGATGGATGTTTCTAAAGGTCCCTGTTTTATTGCAGTCTGACATTTTGGATGTGAACCAGATTTTCAAGGATCTTGCTGTGATGATTCATGATCAGGGTGAAATGATAGGTAAGTGTACTAGTCTGTCTGTAAACTAACAGTAGAGTGATTTGAACCAGTAATGTTGTGGGGTGGGGGGAGTGGCTTTCCCCTGGGTTAAACCTATTAAGCCATCAAGCCCTCTGTTTAGTATTAGCAATGTTTTTGCTTAAAGGGATCGTTCACCTAAAAATAAATACTTTTCCATCATTTACTGTCCTCATGTCATTTCAAAGCAATGTGACCTTCAACAATATTTTGAGACATGTTTCAGCGGTTTTCGGAGTTTAGTGGGTGCCAGTGTTTTTTGGTTACCAATGTACTTAAGAATATTTTATTTTGTGTTCCCCTTTAGTTGCCAAGAATTTTATTTAAAACTTTAGTTTTAAATAAAATGCTTTTTGACTAAAGCAGCTTGTGACAGTTTTTCTAAACACATTTAAATGGTTGCAATTACAGACAGCATAGAGGCAAATGTGGAGAATGCAGAGGTTCATGTGGAAAGAGGAACAGAGCAGCTCCAGAGAGCAGCTCAATACCAGGTGACACTTTAACCAAACACACACTACAGCAGGTCTCCAAGCAGTAAAAAACAGGAATAGTTACTAAAAAACCTGTGAACTGCAAGCTTAGCAGCATTTTTGGGCATCGGATGCATACAGGGTCAGAACATGTTTAAGTGCCTGTTGAGTTCTGGTTCTTCTGGTTGAGTTCATATAACTTTGGTAGGAAAGCACATGATGTGATGCTGGGTCAGCTATGTTAACCTGTGCATTAAAAAAAATGTAAAAATGTTGGTAGCCCAGAAAATAAACTGAAAATTTAAATTTTAAATGACAGACTGTTTTTAGGTCAGCTTATAATTCTTTGTTCTATAGGCTGTTATTATATCAGTGTCTGGCAGAATCTTTAAACTAAATCTGCAGTTTCATGTTTTCTGTCCCTCTGTAGCAAAAGTCCCGTAAGAAGATGTGTATCCTGGCTGTTTTCTTCGCCTTTGTGCTCGTCATCATTGGCATTATCATTTGGCGAGTCTCCCAGTGAAAATCTTTTCTCTTTCTTTCCTTCTTGCTTTAATTGTCATTTGTTTATTTGCTCACAAACCAGTGCCATCCACATGAATGGGGGTCAGAGGTTGCAGCAGCACCTGTAGATCTGTCTTTGTTAGCTGCAATATTAGGGTAAACAGGATGCAACATTGCTTATTCCTTCCCATCTGGGCCTGTTATTCATTTTGAAGGAACTGAACTGAGATTTGAGGAAAAGTTTAACGAGTTTGCTAGTGGAGTGGGGAAAAGGAATTTAAGATCTCAGTTTGGTTTGTGATATTTCTAGCACTAACTCCTTTTTTAGAAATAAAAGCTGGTTATTTCATTTTGACAAGTTCATTGCAGTATAATGTGTAAAAACAGCACAGATTGTTGAACTTTTTTCTACATTGTCATGTAATATAATTTGGGCTGTAGATTGTTTGTAGTGAAAATTGTACTTTTGAAGTCTGAAACGCTCCACAACATGCTTAGATGAGCTGCAAAATCAAAATGGCACGTTATGAACTTAATAACATTGTTAATTCTGTATATAACCAGTCCAGCTGTAGAACTGCAAGTATGATGCAGCAATGACACCTAATTCTCAATCACAAATGTATCTGAACTGTTTGTCTGCTTATTCTATACATGTTAACTGTTATTAGTTTTATTATTTATGTCTAATTTAAGATCATATAACTGTAAATGTGTTGTATAAGAACTTCAATCAATATTATGGCTTAAACAAATTTGTATATTACAACATGGAAATTCTACACAATGCATTAAAATGATGTAAAAAGAATTGCTCCCATACTTTAAAAAC
>JBAJNP010003304.1:0-14590 GCA_036877545.1 Yasuhikotakia modesta
CCTTTAAACTAATTACGAATCTATTAACTCAGAAATTAATATTTGCTTTATGTTGTTTTGCATCTACCTCCATATTAGAGCCTGCATGCATTTAAAAAAAATACATATATCGTGCTCTTTGTAGGAAAACGTTTTGGGTGTACTGTACTTTAAAAAACTGATGTAAAACCTTTTATGCCAACTCGATGGAGCTGGATAAACACAGGGGAACAGATGAAGAACGTTTATTTTTAAAAGCAATGTAAACACAGGCCTGTTTTGCGCACCGTTCTGGAGTCTATATAAGCATATTCTGCCGTGTATATGTGTTCGCTTGGGGACTTCTGCTCATACCGTCTTCAAGTCAACAACAGCCTATTATATGTGTGTTTATAGCATGTGGACACTGCCTAACACACGCGCGCGCGCGCGCGGTTAGGGTACCATTTTGGGCAGTCCCTGGTTCCCCGTCCCCCATCCGTACACAACGTCCTTCGGATCTCACAGGCGCATCATGTGCCGGCGGAGCGCACAGATGAAGAAGAGGATATTAAGTGACTCTATCTAACATCCAGGACACAATGGCGGTGATTGATGGAGGACAAAGTGGGAACAGCAGGATGGAAGAGGGGGTGGGGGTGTCCGCTGGGGGTCTCTGTCGAGAGATCTCGTGCGCTGTCCCCGTCCGCCGTGTTTACTCACTGATGCTCTCAACAAGACAGCCATTGACACCCGGATGGATGAGCCGCGATCCAGCGCGCAGAGCCAGAGGTTACCGAGGCTAGAATATAGAGCTCCGGTACGACACGCTCTCTTCACCTAATCTTCCGGCAAAATATTTATCATTATCAATTGGGGGCTGCTCTCTGACATTAGAATACCACGTATAGATAACCCCCGGGAGGGTTATTGATCCACCCGGCAGCAGGCTTACACAGGCAGGCATGAAAGACGTAGGGTCATACGGGACAATGGGAATAAAAGCGTGGTAGCCTATATCCACCGTTTCAGTCGAGTTTATTAAGTAAAACAATGAGCTAAAGCGCGCTGCCCTGACATAACACGGGCCTTTGCATGCGCCAAGTTACACCATGGACGCGTCAGTGGGAATAAACAGCACACGTCAAAAACCTAGGAATAATATTTTGATTTATAAGGTTAAAATGCTATAGGTAAAGGATTTTGAAGGGATACTCTTTTATTGAATCTCTCTAACGCAAGTTGGCGTGTATTCTCCCGCTGCACTGAAACAGATGTAAACCTAAATTCACATTGCGCACTGGGTTTTTTCACCCGTACACCCGGTCTGGGTGGAATTGAGAAGATGGCAGGTCGATATTAGAAATGTCTGTTATGTATCTGTCATATTTCCAACTTTATTCCTTTTGAAGAGGGGAGGGAGAAAACGATAGCGCGGGATGGATGGCAGCAGGTGCCCGCGCTGTTTTCACCCCTTCCCGCCTCCCGAGCGCTAATTGACCGACAGCGTTCATACACACATTCTCACTAATTTTACATTTGCTATTCCGGAGGCGTAACCAGGCACGTCTCAAGAAATACATACTATTCTCACTTACCATGCAGGCCATCGACGATTTTTAAAAAAGAAATTAGCAGCTTTGTTTCATAATAAGGCCTCCAAGATTCAGGCTCGTTTCTGCAGCAGTTTGTGGCACGCGCGCGCGCGCACGCCGGTAATAAAAGGGAAAAATCGTGTGAGTGTCTTCTGTCTTAAAAAATGGCAAAAAACAATCACAGATATTTTAGCTCCAGTTTATATGTATCAATGAAATAAAATACAAATGGAGATAAAAGCTAAGACACACAACATGCTCAAACGTAAATCAAATACAAGCTACCGTTTATTTCTTAATGGTAAAACAAAAAACAGGGAAACTTGTGAATTTAACAGTAAATAATTTAGCCAGTATTTGGTTATTGGTTCTATTGTATTTTAACATTTGTATTTAATAGTGATAAAGGTTTCATTGAATGTGAATAAGGGGGTTTGATGGAATCAAGTGTATTTCACACACAAACAAAATACACAATAAGAAAAAACACACATGGCATGATTTGACCTAGATCTCCACAATACGAGTTTACAACTTTACATTTATTAAAAAAAAAAAGCTTTAAACAAAACAACCGATGCCCAATAGGGCGTTTTATCTATTTCGAATTTAAACACTGAAGAGATACGAATGAATGAAGAGCAAATGAATTAGCCAGCATTGAGTTGATGTGATCAAACACTGTCTGGTACGACAGACATTGTCCACGCTTTTGAACAGTGATTTACATTATGAAACGTTTAATTGAATATTAGAAAGAGGGCCTTTGTTAAAGGCAATCCGGTTCACACACACACACACACACACACACACACACACACACACACACACACACACCCACACACACACCCACACACACACACACACAGCTTTTGAAAAGTCCAAAGTCATCCAGTTTGCTCTAATCACTACAATTAGTCCTGAATTATCACCGGACTCTGACAGACGTTCCTTGTAACTCTCTTTTATTTCCAGGCAGTGCTAATCAGCCGCTCTCATTACTGACGCTGATTAAACTGCAAATTAGCCAGCAGTGGCCCAGTTCAGCCTCACCCGCGACTCGCTCAATATCAATTAAGCCCAGCAGCTTGTCTGCGGGTCTCCAGGCGCTTCCAAATGCTTGATAGTGCCACTTATTAGTTTGGAAAACTAGGAAAATACCAATAATCAACGAGTCAGAGAAAGAGGGAGAGAGTGAAAGAACGAAAAACGACTCCTAGGGCGTTTATAATGTTAAAAGAATACCTTTAGGATGGGGGCACTTTTGGGAACGCGCGCAAAGGGTCGCGCACGGTAACCACGGCTGTCATCTCAGACCGGCGCACGGGTGCCCCCTTATCAGTGTGTCAGCAGGGAAGAAAAATGTATTAGACAAGGTAATATCTAGGCTTTTTGAAGTCACTTTTAGATATAATGAATCGCATTAACGCGTGACAAATTTGAAATCCTACATCATTAGGTCGTTCCGGTGGCTGGGAGAATGAATAAGTATTTTTTCTCTCTTTCTAACCTCCTAGAACTGGAGTTAATGACGGTTTATTTTATTTATTTATTTCATTAAAGAGAAATCATCTAATAAACCGCAATCATTTTCCTCCGGTCTTTGGTACAAATGTCCAAACGGGTCCAAAATTGTGATCCATACCTGGGATCACAAAATGGTAGGAACATAGAAGCACAATGTATTTAGTCTCTGATTAAGCAAAGTAATGTGTTAATAAATAACGTGAAAGCTGGAATCAGAGTAAATGATTATTGCAGTAAACAGCTGCAGGCTGGACTTTGGAGATTTGTGGAACTTGTCAGTATTTGACCGTATAATTCACTAGTCCTTTCTGGTCAGATAATTTAACCCACTTTTACACTAATATACATCATCAACCATAAATGCTGTCCATTAATAATTACTTTAGTGGGTTTATTATTATAAGCTATCTGTGCTCAGGCATAGTACATATTTTGTTTGTCTTAAACCATTTAGATGCGCCAATGAATCACATTAAAGAACATTATGCAATGTGCATAGAGCAAAATATATATTTATATCACCAATAGCATTCGGTATATACATGCACAACATACACGTGGTATTTAGCCTTTTTGTCATTTATTTACAGAAATAGCACATAAATAGGGATGCTATGACAAGACAAAACGCATTTAGTCAGTGTCTAGACCTATAGTGCGACTAAATAAACATATAACAGGCATTAATATGTACTAGGCTACCCATTGCGCGCTGATAATATGCACAGACTTTGGCCTACATTGCATTTAAAAGTGTGTTTTATCCTGTGTTACAAACGTGCCTCTTATGGTTTATGGTGGATCGGAGGCCTGCAAAAGGACGCGTCACCCTCCCCTTTGGTGCACCTGACCCCTTTTTATGATCAATAACCATAAATGAGTCGATTTAGCGATATGATCATGAATCAGGCGGGTCTCAATCTTCCACCGGACAGTAGTGCTTCGCCTGCAGTCTTTCTAGGTTACCGGGTGACGGAGGACCGGTATGTCTGCCCGTGGGCTCCGGTAGTGATGACATTCATCATTCCCGGCGCGTTGTCTGCAGTTTGACAACTCCTGACATGTGTGACATATCTCACTTTACCTGCACCAGTCTAAGGCATTACCTGCGGCAATCTATGATGTCCACTATGCTTCCAGGGGCTGTGAGGAGTAGATCACATCGTTTTGACCAATAAAACGTGGCATATCACAGCAGTAATGTGCAATTTCTTAGCAGTGATTAAAAATTATAGTTATTTATAGGATCCTTATAATTGTTATATGTGTAATTATTTAAAACAACAATGTGGTTGAAAATAATAGTTATGCTAGATTTCTGTATGGCATTTATGCCGGTATTAATATATCTGAACAATTTTTATTGTTATTATTTATCGTCATTATCAATAATACTGTGAATCAAAGGGTTTATACAACCTGGCATCAGATACAAAAATGAAGATGAAAAGGAAAATGGCCTGACATAGTTAATGTCGTAATAAAAAAATATATAAGTAGTTGTGTAAAAGTCAAGAGAAAGTCCAGAACATGATAAAACGTTTGTGTTTTGTTATCTTTAAAACAACCGAGCTGAGGCTGCTAAAGTGCGCATGCGCGTGTTTTCTGCTGCGTTGGTTCGTAGTTGCTAACAGGCTAATCCAAGCTGCTCGTTTATCTTATTATATTATTATTATCTTACAGTGAAACTGTTTTATTCACTTTTCACTCTTCCAAACAACACGAACAATGGCGGATCCCAGAATACGACAAATAAAAATCAAGACCGGCGTGGTTAAACGGTAAGAATGAATACATCACATGTCTTTTGTGTGCTAGAGGCAGCAGCGTTAGGCCGTATATTCACCGCGCCCTCTGCGAGCGCGAGCCCCAGAATTGCGCCCTCATCCCGCGGAGGCTGTAAATTTAGCCCGGTGATGTTGCGTTTTTCTAACGTCATGTTTCAATGGATTGTTCTTTATGAGTGTTATTTTGATGTAATGCACATTTAATTTGGATGACGATGCTAATGAGGTCAGTTGAACAGTTAATAGCAATAATGTAAAGATGAGAGTGAAATAAAGAATTTAAGGTCTTGTTTAATGTTTTTTCCTTTGCATAGAGAAGATAAACACTTATGGGATGTTTATTTCTGGGATGTTTATTATAATAGGGATGTTTATTTCTGCTAAAGATAAATAACGACATGACGACATCTTTTCAGAATTGTTTAGATGACATCATAGAGTATTGACGTCACGTGTATGTAGTATTACTGCTATATAATGTGTATGGTTGTATTTATATCTATTTATCTGTAGTCATGTGACTATTTGGGTGGTGCATCACATGACGTATCGTTAAATAACTATGACGTTTGTCAAACTGCTGTAACTTGACATTTTGATCTGTATACAGGTTATAGTTTTACTTAACACTTGTCTGTTAAATGCAAAAACTAAGACTTTAAATTGTTATGGCGATCATTAACTGTGACCTGTCTGAATTCTCATTGATTGTGGTTGTGTTCTGTATATACAAGGACAGTGAGCGGGAGACTAGCCGCTTAAAATCGCTTAATGACCATTAGACTGATATAAAAGTTGATCATTTGTGTTCTGCGAGTGTCTCTGATTGTATCTCATCCTCTCTTCACCCTTTCTCTCTCCTCTCTTCCCTCCGTTGCCCACCCACCCGGCCCCCTGTTTGCATTGATTGACCATATGAGTCTCTGATTGAGACGGGCCTGTTTGATAGAGCTGGTAATGGAAGTGAGGGAATAATTCTCGGTGGGATTGAGAACGAGAGAAGGTTAGGAAACAAGCCGCGCACCGTGCCGGCGCAGGAGACAACATTGTAATGAGCCTCGCTACGATAAGAACCAAATGTTCGGGCTGTCAAACTCACCTGATGTTCACATGTGGGACCAACCCGGTGTCTAGTGTCTGAATTCATTTGTGGAGAATTCGCTTGTTGTGTTGGCACTTTTGATGTCGTCTGCTCGCGTTGCTATACAATACTGAAATACTTCTGCTGTACATAGGGTTGACAGATGCACTGTTCATATCTCTCAGACATCGGATTTTTCATCTGTTATCGCTGTTTATGTGAACAGTCTGGCCTCTGTATCGATTAGACCTCTGCAAGTTGCTTTGTGTTCCTTCAGAAGAGTCTTTAGGTTGTATAGATTTGTCTTGGCGCTTCTCCCCATGAGCACAGGCCTGTAAGCCTCACTCCGATTGAGGCTTCTTGACTCCGGGTCAGATAATTGATTTTGTCCACCTTTGAACGCTGCTGTATTGCTGAATTGCATTTCTTCATTTGTCTGGCCTGTGTGGGCCGGTTGATGGTCAAATGGTTTACTCATTTTGGGTCTGTTTGTGTGTTTTCTCTCACAAAAACCCGACGTACACAGATTAATTTTGTATGTTTTGACTCTGTGACGTATACAAGCACATATTTATGCTTTATTTGTTTGGTAGCCCAGAACATTAGTTTAGCAAAATTGAAAGCCTCAATTTTAATATTTGACTCCACCAGGGCAAAAAGTTGAGTTTACAGGTTTCAAGACCGTTAGCATATGTGATTTACAGGCAGTAAATAATGAATGTTTTAGAAAGTTTATCACATGTTTAAAGATGTTTAGAACATTTGTTTGAGACACAGTTGAACCACTTTGTTTTAGGTCTTATGTCTGTGAAATAATCTGTTAACTGATTCCCCTGATGTTAAACGTAGTTTGTTTTATTCAGACGTTATTTACAGAATTAATAGTGTTATTTGGAGAACTCAATTTGTGTGGTGTCAATTTGTGGCTGTTAGCTGGTGTCGGCAGAACAGTGTCTGTTTTCATTGTCATGTAGATTTCCACTGTTATTAACATCTGTCCTTTTTGTGCCGTGAATTAGCAGCTATCAGAAGGTGAGGGGTCAGCATTTCATAGGATTAGGATTTGGGTCTGATGCGTGTGGTTGTGGGTTCTCCTAATGTCAGCTAATTACCATCTTCAAGTCAAGCATCTCTCAGGCGGCTGCATCCCTGGGCTCCAAGATTTTGAGAACCTCAAGGGGTCCACTGAAATACCCCATGGAGGGCTGAAGATCTCCGCTGCCAAATGTTGCTTTCTCAGTAGTGTTCTCCGCTCGCTCTGAAGTGTCATGCTAAACGTAGACTCATGATGGAGTCAGATTTGCTTTCTAGTCGTTGTACAAAATACATAGACACAGTTTTTATAATAGTAGTTTTTGTATTTCACATTTCAAAACACAGACTGTTTAGCTTCGTGCTTCTGAATGTGACACATTCTCATAAAGAGGATTTTTCTTATGTCTACTGTAAGCTAATGTAAAAGTTGGGCTGATATTTCATCTGCTTGTTTAATTTTCTCTCCCTCTTGGTCTTCATCAAAGCTAAAACCTTCTACACTGCTAGCAATGTGTGACACAACCTAGAATGCTCCTATTGTAGTCAACAAAGCTTTACTGTCTGCAAGCTTTATAGTTTGAGAGTTCCAGTTTGTTGTTGTATCTCAAGCAGTATATGTGGAGAGTAAACACAAGCTCATTCATTTCTTCTTGCCTCTATGGTACATTTGATGCCATCAATTTCAAGCACCTCGATGTTCTTCTGGTTCCTCAGGTTCTACAGAGGAGCATGCAGAACTCTTGAGAAGCTAGCGACCATCCACTAACTCTGGCATCTTCACTTTGACCTCCTGCTGAAGACTCTGAGAGGACAAGTTGTCATTTCAGTGGCGTTACTCTGGTTCTTCACCTACTTTTCCTTCGCTTTCTCCTCTCTTTCTTTCCTCCTTTTTAGCGAGGTGTTCCAGTGTGTGTTTTCAGGCCTACCTCAGCGGATGCATTTAATAAAATGACAGACGTAATTTGCTTTTGTCACCAGGTCTTTCCGCTGGCCTGGTGCCTCAAAAATACAGTATTAGAGGGGAGAGAATGTGTGTGTCGGCTCTAATTCTTTTCTCGATTTTCCAGAGAGATGCTTTTTCCATTAAGCTGAGGGAAGCAGTCCTGGCAGCCCCATTTACAGCTGCCCGGCTCCGCCCCTGTTATAAGCTGCATCCACATCACCCCGCAGAAACCCAAAATTAACATCAGCATGACACTTTTTCATTAGTCTGTCTCTCACTTTTATTGGAATTATGCTACACCCGATCTTCCCGCCCCTCGTCCACCGGCCTGTCAGCTTCTGCGGCGCGTTTCCATGCCGTGTCCCCCTTTCCCCGGTTCCACCCCCTCTCGTCATCCAATGGTCTCATGTTTGTGCGCATGTCTGCGAATGCCTTACCTTGAGCATATGTTGAGAATTGTGAGCGGACGCTGTGATTGAAGCCTGTTAAAACCGGCGTAATTGACATAAAATATGACAGAGAGTCGCAGCAGAATCCTACAGAACGTGTGATTAATGGAGAAGCGTCTGAGCTCTCTCTCTCTCTCTCTCTCTCTCTCTCTCGCTGTCTAACGTTCACACACACTCACACAGCTGATTTTATGAAAAATGAATTCTGTGACGGCGTGTCGTCCCGACAAGCACGCAGGCCACAGACGGAAAACGGCTATTAGCCGGAATCATTATCAATAGTGATATTTTCAAACTCCATTACGGCAATCAGGCCCCAAATTTATTCAATGCATTTAGTTCATTTGCCCATAATTGATAAATAATCAAAATTTATCAATGTACTCGCTCTGCGTTTTCACTAACAATCAAGCGAAAGTGGTCCATTTGCCACCTGACTTGGTCCAAATTAGGGACTAAATTGATGATCAATTAATCCTAGAAGGGGCAGTACAGTGTCTTTGTGAGAGAGGGAGAGACAGATGGAGTTAAAAGACAGATTAGCGTAGCGATCAGGAAGTAGCTGAGGCAGCTTAGCGCTGGAGCTAACAAGCATGCGGCTTTTGTAAGACTGACAGTTGATACATCACCAGGGACAAGAGCGAGTGTTGATGCTGGAAATGAATGCATCTGCACTTAATATTTATATAGTTGGATATGTATGTACTGTACGGGGAACTGTAGTTAATTTGAATTGTTGTTTGTGTTATTGAATAGAATTATGTATTTTCTGCAACAAATTCAGGGAAATTTCTGACAGCAGCGATTAGACAGATCAGTATTTAATTTCTGCACTAAAACCATGTTTTATCTCTCTCTCTCTCTCTCTCTCTCTCTCTCTCTCTTTCTCTCACAGTTTGGCCAAAGAGGAGGTGCTGTACATAAAGGAGGCAAAGCAGCAGGAGGAGAAGATTGAACAGCTGAAGGCGGAGGCAGGAGACGAGTATTTAATCAAGAAACAGGTGAGAATAATATACGAGGCTCTCATTTGAAACACCAGCTGCCCTGTCGGCCTGACGGGACTTCCTCACTGAACACGCTGTGAGCCCAACATTCAGGGTCCAGAACCGAGGAAGTCATTAGAAATTCCCTAACATGCAGCGGTGACTAAATCGGATCCCAGTCAGGGACGTACAGCAATAAGCACTTCAGAACAGACTCACTTTTAGGAAGGTCTGAAATGGAGCCCAAAATGAACTTCCCCTGAGATACAAGTTTTAGAAGACACACAAGTAGTTGATGTTTTCCATAGCAGTTCATTTACATGTTTTACTTCTACCTTTTTTAAATACTACATTTTACAAATACTACATATTTAACATTTACTTATTTGGCAGATGCTTTTGATCCAGAGCGACTTATAGTGAATTCAAGGTCTATATTTTTATCAGTACTTACGTTCCCTGGGATCGAACCCACAACCTTTGCACTGCTAATGCAACCCTTTACCAGTTGAGCTACAGGAGCAAATATTTTTATTTATATGAAATAATAAGTAACAAAATAACAAAAGTAGCAAATATTTTTATAAAACTAATTATTTAAATGAATTATTTATTATGTCTAATTATTAGACTATTATTATGTCTAAAATGTATATTACATTAAAGTTGGTACATAATTTCATGTGTATTCTCAGCAAAGCTTGTTTTTCTTGCGCTTATTGCTTTAGCAATGTTAATTTTAGACTGTAGACCTCCAGGACTTAAAATAAAGGCGTTCATTCGTATGACTGCAGGTACTGCTGTTGTTTGTCTTGCTCTTTAATAGCAACAGCTTCGGTAATGTTGAAGGAAATGTGGCTGATTCTGTGTGGCAGTGCTGTGGGTGAAACCAACCCGAGAGTTTTAATGAGTTCTAATGTGCTGATGCAAAATTAATGACGTTATGTAACTTTGGAGGAGTTTTGTAATTAACAACACATGCTGCTAATTTAGAGGTTCTCAAGGAGTAGTGGGCCATGCTGTCTCTCTCTCTCTCTCTGTTACATCACTCTCCACTTTTTCTCTCATGAGTGGAAATATTTCTACGTCTCTTTTTTCTAAGGCGGCGCTAAATAATCCTGTAAAACTCAGAGTTTAGAATATTTCCTTCAACTCCTTAAAGATGTTTTATACACCATTTAGAAATTCTTCTGCTCTCAGAGGGCATTTGGGTTTTGTGAGGAGAGACTTCGGACTGGACGCGACGCCGTTAAAGCGCTGTTCTATGTAATTGTTCAACAGATGGAGGTGTTGCAAGAGTCCAAGATGATGATCCCTGACTGCCATCGTCGGTTAGCGATGGCCCACGCGGACCTGCAGCAGCTATTGGTGAGAACATCTCGCACACATTGAGACGTGATCGAAGGTTTATCATCATAATCACTTTTCTATAGAAATTATGAAGAACATGTGTGGATTATTGCCTTCAGGTATCTAAATGGGGTTTTTCTGTAAGCTCCAATCAAATGACCCTTAAAGTCTCTTACAATGTCCACACAAGAATAGTAAAAGTCACACACTTACATTGTGGGGACCACCCAGCAGTCCCTACACACACAGTTTGCGGTCTTCAAAGATTTGCTCTTTACAGTTTATGTTTCTATTAAAATTCCTTGCAAATCTTTAGCTGTTGTGTGTTATTTGACACTGGCACCAGCCATGTGAGGTTTTTCTCACACACAGTCCCTGTTCTGCACTCATTTACTTCATTAGTAATATTGTCACGCCAGTGGCCTCTATAGAAACCAGCGTGGATCGATTAGCATTGATATGACCTACTCCACTCACTGCCTTCATTACGTTTTCACACCGTTACGTTTGTGTGAAACGATAATTTTTAAGGAATCAAGATTGTATCATTCATAGCATATGATGTAATTACAAGGACATTTGTGTTGCATCAGTGTATTTTTACAGTCCAGCTTGTGACTTTAAACCTTTTTCCAGGAAACGGAGGAGGAATTGGCTGAAACAGAAGAATACAAGGAGGCCAGAACTATTTTAGATTCAGTCAAACTAGACGGATGATAAAGAATCATGTTTATGTATTTACAAACCGACACCCCTGTGTCCATTCCATCCTTTCCGTTTAGTGTTTTCAAACCAAGGCGACAAATTTACAGTTTGCTTGTAATCTGTGACTGATTTTTGTATGTTATTAATGCCACTTATTCTTTGGGCTTTGTGTAAACATTTACACCATCGTGAAATAAAGTTTCTTTTTACCATTACAGACCCGCTTCTGTTTCATTATTGGCTTGCATGCAATGCTGTTAATATTGAAAATTCATTTTTGTGTCTCCTTTGCCTCCTCTAGTCTAATGTACAGCTTTATCTACTGTATAAATCATTATTAGATTATTGACCTCATGTTGGGAACACAGAAATCCTAACAGATCTTTGGCTTTATAGAAGTACTCATTTATTTCAGCTGTGTATGAGTTTAATGTTTAAGAAACATGATAAAACAGGAGCCGGTGGAATTAATATGTAAAATCCTGCCCTCTCACCAGATGTAAGATTTTATGCTTTACGCCCAGCTGTTGTAATTAATACAGAATATGAATCAGGATATATGGACAGGTTTTGCTTCCCTGCTTGCGGATGGAAAGACAGAATGAAAAAAAAACCTTAATATATGACAATATTTCCAGCTCTTCTTAAAAGACAGTGACCTCCGCTGGCCAGATTCACTCATGGAAGCCTGACGCTGGTTGATCGCATCTGTGATGTCACGCACCGCTGCCTCTGCCTCCTGCTCGTTGGGTTGCGTGTTCATCACATGTTGTGTAATGCAACATAACTGCATCATCCAAATTCTGTGTTTTTTGTTAACTTATGTTTCTGAACTTTAAGTAGAACCAAGTCAGATTTAAAAATATGTTATTATACCTTTTAAAGTTGTATTTATAATGGTTGCTCTTAGTTTGCTTTATTAAAACGCTATTAAGTGTGACATTCACTATTTGGCATTTTTTTTTACAATGTTGTTTTTGAACTTTAGGTGTTATGCTTAAGTTTGTGACTAACCTTTACAAACACACGGCACGTTGCTAAATGTCGTTCACTAATGCAATAACTGTGTTTTGCGATAACAAATGCAATACATTTGACTTAGTTGTGGCCTAATACGTTTCTGAGCCAACATTGTACAGTCGCATCTATAGCCTGAATCGGACCACAGAAGACTGGAAATCTTCGCATTGTGATGTCAAGCAACGTCAGAGCTTTATTTAGCTACTTTCCTGTCACATCTAAAGGGTTGTTTTCACGATCGGCGCGTTTAATTGAATGAGTTTGTGTGAGTTTTGTTGTCGGGTCCCATTTTTTTCCATGCATAAGTCGCCCTGACGTAAAAGCGGGTGTGTCGCGAGCCTAAGAGAAGCAGATGAATTCGGTTTCCATTTGGCTCGGTCTTCATTCTACAGATTTCGATAATTATCGGGTTCACCCCGAAGCCTCATTATAACGCTAATGAGGCGCCGCCACTCCGTGACACCCACCCGCTCCATCTCGTTACGGAAATCGCTCTTCAATGCTGATTATTTTATTTGGAGGCATAATTATATTTCTTTCGGATAAATCACGGTCTAATCGAGTCCGTTCGGAGGGCAGCGCCTCTAATTGGAGCATGAGATGCGACGGCGGGCGCGCGCGCTGCATACCTGCCTGCGCCACCGCAGAACCCGCGCACCTGATGGATTGGGGGTGTTCTTCATCCACCCGCCCCTCCCCGCCCCACAGCTACAACACAACAACTTATTACCTTTAATCCCCCCGACTGTCACCGCATCACCCGCACGAAACAAGAATCTAATTTGTTAAACTGGCATTTCTGCAGATGGACGATCGATTTTCTCTTTACAATTCTCTAATTGAGTGAATATATACGCCCTGTGATCGCATTCCAGCGTGGAAGTGGGCAGGGAATGAGACTGTTATTCTCTCTGTGTGTGTGTGTGTGTGTGTGTGTGTACATGTTTGGATATACTTGCGAGGGCTCAAAATACTCGGGAACGTCAAAACTATAGTAGGGAGCCAAGGGTGTCCTTTTGGGCACCTTGGGCACTATTTGTAGCAACAGGTATGTGTGCATATTACAATATATAGGGTTAGAGGATAATAAAATAATTGCCCTGATGAAAACAATGGAGGTCTGATATGTCCTTTCTAATATAGTGAAACAAACCTTTTGCTGTTTCTAACAAAACTGGCGAAAATCTAATTTTATGGGGACGCCCTCGAAGGGCAAAATGGTCCATGCATTTCTTTTTCAATGGAAAATATGGTTAGTTTGTTATAATAGCCTTAATTTAGAAACATCATTAATTCTCAAATTTCCATTAAGTGAATGTGTGTGGTTTTAACTCCTCCGTCTATCCAAGAAGACGAAAGTACTAAAAATGTACCCCAAGATTCATAAACAACATTTATAGCGAGTCCTAAAATAGCCAAAATGAATGAAGAAATTATATATTTTGTATTTGTAATAACGCAAATTGTATTTAAATAGTATTATATATTAGGATTTTTAGACCAACAATAGTCATTGGAGGTCTCCATTTACATGCAAGTAAACTGTGAGATTATAAGTCATGTTTAACCTAGCCACACTGAGAAGCCAAAAATGCAGGAAGTTATTCCCAGTAGTTGGTTAAACCTGACAACCAAAACAAAACTGGTAGTTAAAGTGAATATTTTATTCGTAAAAGTGAGCTTTTCCATCAAATGCGCGTTATGTAAACCAATACATATTTGTCATCTCTTCAGACTTTTTCCTCATAGCTAGCTAAACGTGTACACGTGTGTATACGTGTGTCTTTTCGTTGAATAGGACGATGTCAAGGAAAAAGATTCACTTTGTCATTTGCCCCGCACTATGTAACTTTAGTGTACCATGTGGGACCGATAACGTAGTGGATGTAAAGGCCATGAGATGGTGACAGGTTGGCAAAACACTTCACAATGGAAAGTGGGAGAGAATTCTCTCAGCTCCATGACCGCGTTCAGAATTACATTTGTTTTTCTTGTGATTTTATTAAAAGTCACTCCTCATCTCCAGAGCGCGTGAAAATGTCTGCTTTCCACTCAGATGCGCCACATTAACTTGCAGGGCGCAAGTTTGTTTGTTTGTCTATTTTTATTTATATGCAGTGCAAGATTGATGCGAGCTTGTTATCGCTATCTGGCGAG
>JBAJNP010003304.1:14611-36252 GCA_036877545.1 Yasuhikotakia modesta
GAGATGCAACTTAGCTTTGCTTTTGAATCAGTTCCCAAATTACCGCATCTATCTTTTTATACTTTGGGTATTACTGCTGCAAAATCTTAAAATGGCGCAGCAAAAAAACGTATATATAAGTTATATTTAAGTAATATATAAGTAAAATAAGTAATATATATAAGTAATCTGGATCATGGAAACGTACATTTGATTATATTATTATTATTATTGTTATTATTATTATTATTATTATTAATGCAAATGTGTTTAAATGCGGAAACAAATACTGCAAAAGGCAAATTCTAACTAATTTGGGAATTTTAAATTTGCAGCATTAATTATTTGTTTATTGACGTTTGTTTATATTATTTATTCCAGTCCATTGCAACAGTTAATACCATACTAATAATTCTTGATTTTACATTTTAATATTACACAAATATTGGTGATCCTTTAAGCACGACACTTATGTAGTTAAATTACTCCTAATATTTTACGTAGTAATGGGAGTTTGGGCTAAACGGTTTTTGGTAAGATGTTATTTTGTTCTTATAGTTCCTTCTTGATCTTTTCCTGCAGGACAGAGGGAGATTTTTTCTTTTTATTACTGCTGAGGTCAAGAAACAGTTGTGAATCCCCCTCAAATGCATTTAATAAAATGTTTTGCTTCGCTTCGTGTTTCACAAATAAAGCTTGAAATCCCCTTGCTGGCCGCAGGCCGGGTATCGAGGTAGAAAAATTCAATCTGTACATTTTGTACGAGGTAAACAGACGAAATGAATTGCATTAGAGAAAGCCGATGTATTTTCAACCAGACAGTTTTCTGTCGTTGCTCGGTTCTTGTGTAACAATCTAAAACTTATTTATTAGGAACAAATCACTTGATGTGATGCACAGAAAACAAGCTGTCCAAATAAAAGACAAACCAAGCAGTAAGATGATATAACAATTTTAATTGAGGGTCACAGCTTGCACAGAATTTGTTCATATTTTATGAACGGGTAGCATCTCTGCTGGGCAGCCGTTCATTTATATGTCCCCTGAAAGCGTCGTTAGGCGTCTGTCGCGCTTTTAGCACGATAAATATGACCGCGCGCCTCCAGAAGAGTGATTCACTTCTGTTTGTACAGCTATAAAAGGATCGAGCTATTGAAAAGTCGTAAAATAAAGCGCGCCATCGATCACGCGGGAAGTGTGTTTCAGAGTCACCGGGTAAGACCAAACAACGTAATGATTTTAAACGATCGTTATTGTTTGGAGCCGCCATAACGCCACATTACACATTTGTTGTCTTGCTTTGAACCGCTAGTAAAAAATACCAACGCAAGCAGCTGAAATAAACACGCGCTGTACGGTGACGCGTGCGCGCATTTCTGTATAAATATTACGCACGGACCTACAGCGTACCGGATCAAACTCAGAATAAAATAATCATGTTCTATTCATATTTTTATTTCTGCTAAACATATCCACAGCCAAACTCAAAAGCCCATACACAGAGCAGTCTATTTCCTAACCTAAAATAAAGTGTGAGAGAAACACAAACCCAAGATCTCCTATTACGCGCCCGGTGCTTCATTCGCCTTCTCTGACATTTCGGATATCAAAACGCAGCGGAAGAGCAATTGTTTCCAAATTGAATCCACATTCTCTTCCCATCCTCATTTTCAGCAAGCCATATACATTTCCCCGGCGAGTCAGCAGTCGCGTCTGACCCGGCGTCTGGAGGCGAGCGCTCTCGTTCTTATCACCAGATTGGTGGCTTGTGAAAGATGGGTCTAAAACACACACAAAAAAAAGAGTCAAAAAATGCCCAAGTTTCTCGCTCGGACGCGTCTTTTGTGCGCAGTGAAAGGACACTATTCACTCTCGCCAATAAAGGAGTTCTTTAAACCGTCCCACTGACATCTGCTTAGAGTCTGTTTGCGCTGGTTGTCTTATATTTTTTATCGACTCCATGTGTGACAAAAGCTATCGTGTTAATTGGTGTAAATGCGGGTTCATTTATCGGGCTACACTAGGAGATCAGCGTTCTTTGCATGAAATAAATCAACCTAATTTGGGGCAATTGGATGAAAAATCAATGCAACGAATACAATTTGTCAGTGTTGAGCGTTTAAAGTGTGTATGTATCTATTTTGGTGCGTTAGTTCTCACTCCCCCTCTTGTGGGGTATCCCTGCGTCTGCGTATCCGCCCTGGCGAAGCACATTTCTGAATCTCGCTTTCCACCGAATTATGCACCTAATTTGCTCACATATCATTTACTCCAAGTTCCTCCCGCCGTGACAGTCGGGCCTAAACACTCCTAAATCAGCCCTAATTTATACTGATCTTGCTAATAATCGTAATAAAAAGCTTATAGATTTGGCACTAATTACATAAAAGCCTAATGATGTTGAAAATTACCCTGGTTTGAGATATATGGCTAATCTAAACTTTGTTGTTGGCTACCCCGGGATACTAGAAAGATTAGAAGGGGTTCACTTCGTCTCTAAAAGGCGAGAGTTGGACACGCAGCGACACGAAGGCCGGAACTTTCCACAAGGAAACGTGAAATTATCCGCGGTTATCACTAACGATTAAATGACAAACGAGGAAAAGAGGAAAATCTCAAGGCTGTAAGTGCGTTACAAAGGGGAAACTTTGTAATTAAGACACGATCGGATCATTTAGGAGGCTGGACGCGTTGGGCACTTTTTGGATATAATAGATGTCTATAAAACCGACCAATTTAGTTCGTGCGTAATCCAATAATAAGGGGCGCGTGGTTTAATCATCAACGTGTGGGAGTCCAGTAATAAACTTGGGAAGCTATTACTAAACCATATGGCTTTGATAAGGATGACATGTTTAAATAACAATAGTTTAATTCACAGTTTCTCCTCAAATAATCACAAGCCCCACAATGATTCTCAGATCACGCTCAATTAAACCAATTCCGAGAGAATGAGGGAGTTTCTGAAAGAACTGATATTAAATCGGGTCATTTTAAAGGTTATAATTTGGGGGCCGGGATCAAAAACGAGGAGAAAGGAACTTGGGAGGGCGGCGGGCTGGCACCGTCGAATGGCTGGAACTTGAAGCTTTGCGCATCTGACACCTCCAGGCTTCAACGCTGATTGGCTCTTATTTGAAGGAGCTCACGGGTTCATTCAACTATTAAGCGCCTCCCCGTTTCTCTAAAGGACATTATAATGCAAGGAACCTCCTTTTTAACCACAAACCGAATTTGCTTTCATTTAGGCCATATATATTTTTTAAATAGTTTAAAGTCATAGAGATTTTTTTGGAAAAGCATTTCGCCCTGGAGCGGTGCGCGATGCTTTCCCACGCCGACCTGCTGGATGCTCGGCTCGGTGAGTTATCAACGCCAAACTCCGGTCTGCAACTCTACTGTAAGCTGGAGCCCTCTTCTCATCTAAATCAAGCAGAGAAAATTGACAATTTGTCTCTTATTTTATTTTAATTCGATTTAAGCGAACTAATTCATTGGAAAAGTAATCATTATTATTATATTACACCGTAATTTGATTTAGGCGTTTTCCAAGATATTGAGGGGAATCAAATGGAATTAGGTATTTTAAAAGATGATTTTCTTCTGTTTTGCTGTTTGAAGCTCGCCAGGAATAACATTTTTAGGATTATTGGTTCTTAATGGATGTAATGGCATAACAAATCGTAGCTAAGTTCTGAAGACAGATTTGTTGAATGTTTTTATCGGCTGTAATGTAAGCATTTTTCGTGCATGTGCATGCCGTTTGATTTGTGATATTTCAGTGATTCTAAATGAAATGTTAGAGATGTTTGTAAAATGTTTGTTTATCCCGCAGTAACGCTTTTCTCTTTGCAGCCACCGTTATATTGTTAGCCCGGAACCCACTCGGTTTGACCAATTCTATGTGTTTCAGGGATGAAGGATGCCGCGGCAGAGCTTTTGGGTCACAGGGAGGCATTAAAGTGTCGGCTTGGCGGGGGTGGCACCGACCCGGGCCACCCCGGAGAACTCGCCCCGGGCTCCGATGCGGTAGAAGGGGCCACCCTTCTCCCCGGAGACGATATCAACAATGCTGGATCCAATCCACAGGGTGTAGCGGTGAACAGCAAGGAACAAGACAAACAACAGCAGCAGCAACAAAATCCCACCCAGTCTGGCGGTCAGCAGACTCAAAAACAGAAACGGCACCGAACTCGGTTTACTCCGGCCCAGCTTAACGAGCTGGAGCGCAGCTTCGCCAAAACCCACTACCCGGACATCTTCATGCGCGAAGAGCTCGCGCTCCGGATCGGCCTGACAGAGTCGCGCGTGCAGGTGAGCGGTGTGGAAACTTACCATCTAATGTTTATTTATCGAGATGTTGAGCCGGAGTTAAAATGATTTGTGGCTGTTTAAAAACTTAATGTAGAAAATGAATGGATGTCTAGCGATCATTGCCTGTATTTGTATAATATATTTAAAGCGCAAAGTGTTTCGTACCGCGTGCGGAATTTAGATTTAGGTGTAAATGGTTTTGCAGTGTATTTAGTATAAACGCTAAATGACAAAATTATTGAGATGAAAATGTAGATACATCATTTATTTAGACATGGATAAATAATATCTATATAGAAAGATAATTACCGTGTGTCTCTGAAAATGCTGAAGTGAAACATTAAGTAGATTATTGAAAATTTCTCTTTGCACGCTTTTAGACTCGTTTAAATAGATGTGCAAAAATGCAACATATTTAACGGGTACGTAATGTGTAACATTCATATTGTGTAAAGAAAATCGCTCTCTGTAATAGTAAATAACAGGCTATATTATAAATCTTAATATCTGTTTTATTGATCTGGCCACGAAATATTGAAATGTACAAATATACGTGAAGATGTAAATAAGCGCAAATGCGGATTTACTAATTCTAATTCGTATTTAATGTAAACACGCGATGGTCAGATTTTATAACGCATGAAAATATCATTCACAACCACGCGCACGTGCACGTCATACATTAATCCCAATCAGATTCATTATAGGACAAATTTAATTTGTCTGATAATATGTTCAATAACTGTATATTAAAATTCATATCATATCCGCCGTGTGCCACGCAAAATGTGCGAACGTGGTATTTTTGTTACCACGGTTTTACTTCAAATTGGCATTATGCATGTGATATACAGTGATATGCACTATGCATGTGATATACAGTGATATGCACTATGCATGTGATATACAGTGATATGCATTATGCATGTGATATACAAACTATATTAAGTTTCTTACTGCGACGTTTGTTGCCTCCATTTTAAAGCATGAAATCAACCTATTTAAAACCCTGGGATGATTTTCGTGATTATTGTAGTGTTCAGGTCGTCTTCCTTTTACAGCGTCATTATAGTTATCCCAGTCGTCGGAGCAGACAGACATCTTAATCACTTTTCCATCATTATGGCTCCAGTGATCGGTGGTCAGTGGCGGGCGCGGCGCGCGGCGCAAATGAACCCGCGAGATAAATGCAGTGCGAGGCGAACTCGCGCGTGCATTCCGCGGCTCTCGCTCTCGTTAACCTCTGATGTATAGCGGCTCATTATATATGTATAGCTTTTTGGAGTTGATAGTGCAATAAAACCAAGACCATTATTATCAACCAATTTCAGGATTATTTATAACTTAACAGGCGTATTAAGCTCGATGCGAAAGTCACGCAGATGAGCCGATCCTGTGTAAAATAATAACCGCTATAATTAGCGGGCCTATCTATGCAGGAATGCGCGCTCTGCCCCAACTGTTTTATTTACATAAAATATAAATGAAAGAAATGATGACCGTGCAGTGATCCTCAATAATCTGAAACACTACAGCGGGCTTTTCTTCTATAGCTTGTAGTTTTCCGGCTTTGTGAAATAGGTCTGTCATCTTGCACATCTTAATGGGCAGCGCGCGGACAGTGCTCTCTGTCTTTTTTAATGGTATGAGAAATTGCATTTTCTTTTATCCTCTGAAGTGTAATGCATTGAGGCCGGATTTCACGGCTGACTGCGTGGAGTGGGATTCAGGGATCTAATATGAACCCCTCCACATTTTTTTCACCTCTTCTCGTTGGGCCAAAATCTGCTCGTTAATCATTGTGAGCTCGGCTGAGATCTCTATAAACCTGAAGGACCTCGGGAAATAAACACCACGCGCGCCATTTACTGCACCGGGCTTGCGCGGCCTTTTCACGCCGTGCTGTTGTAAAACCGAGGACGTCATAATGGATAGTCTAAACATTATGATTCAGCGGCATTTATAGCGTCATTGTGGTGATGTGATATTTATCAGGGAGTGAAGGAACAGGAAGAAAAACAATCTTAATAAAAAACATCTGTGGGCAGATGTAGGCTAATAATTAATTTTAGTTTAACCAAAACAACAAACACACATATATATCTATATGCATTTGTGTTCTATATGTGTTCAAAATAATTTAAGCCTGTTTTTTGTCGGGTCTGGTACCTGTAGATAATAATAGTAATTTAAAGTAATATTAATAATAATAATAATAAATGCATAAAAACGTACATGGCCGTCACAATCTACCACTTATTCAATTGCACGTGTTCACGTATTTACACATACGTGTGTTATATCTTTAACATTATTTAGTGGGCTTAGACTAATTTCCCCCTTTTTCCTCAAAGGTCTGGTTTCAGAACAGACGTGCTAAGTGGAAGAAGCGCAAGAAGACCACCAACGTGTTCCGAGCTCCAGGCACTTTGCTGCCGACTCATCACGGCCTACCGCAGTTCCCCTCCGCCGCCGCGGCTGCAGCAGCGATGGGCGACAGTTTGTGCTCTTTTCACGCTAATGACACCCGTTGGGCGGCGGCTGGAATGCCAGGAGTCTCTCAGCTGCAGTTACCGCCCGCCCTAGGCCGACAACAAGCCATGGCACAGTCTCTCTCCCAGTGCAGTCTGGGCGCCGGACCGCCACCCAACTCCATGAGCCTGTCCAACATGTCCTCCAATGGTTCTGGGCTTCAGTCCCACCTCTACCAACCCACCTTCCCCGGTATGGTGCCCGCCTCGCTGTCCGGCCCAACCAATGTGACCGGGTCGCCTCAGCTTTGTAGCTCCCCGGACACGGATGTCTGGAGAGGGACGAGCATCGCGTCCCTGCGCCGCAAAGCGCTTGAGCATACAGTATCCATGAGTTTCACCTAATATTTGATGTGCTGTTCTTCTCCTATTCCTCGTCCACTCATCGTTTCTGACCCAATGACCCAGTGACGCACTAGGAAGTCTTAAGGATACGACCGTCCTCTAGTAAACACATGTATGACGGCGGAAATGACGGAAATAAAACCTGAAGAATTATAGGCTGAAAAAAATCGTCATCTTGAATCTAGCAAACGTGAATGTATTTATTTACTTATTTATATGTCCTATTTATTTGGTAATTTATTTTTTATTTATTCAGACGTTGCGTTTACAGTTTTAACCATGCGCAAATGTCAACATCCTGGACAGAAAATGAACTGAACATTTGCGACGTATTTGTTCATATCCGTGTCAAGACGTTAGAAACCAGACAGGCGACGGTGCGCCGATGCCGGATTCTGGGAGTGTAGTTTTATCTTGTTATCTCTCTCTCTCTCTCTCTCTCTCTCTCATTATTATTATTATCATTATGATTACTATGGAAAAAACGTTCAAATCTTAAGACTTTTTTATGAAAGAAGGCGGAAGAAAGGAAAATAACTCAAAAAGAATTAAGAAACGACTGCATGTTCAAAGGTAAACAACAACGGGGAAATATCATTTAAAATAAAAGTATGACTTTGTTATATGCTGTTACATAGGATGTTTTGTGTAGATAAAGCATTCTTAACTTGTTCTCATTCGGTCAGTTTGTGATATGTTCTGAGTTACTGTATGTGCTTATACCAATATAAATTTCTTAAATGTTTGATCTTCTTAAAGGCTGTTTTGTTTGCTGAACATGTTTATAACGATTGAATGTAAATGAACGAATAAAATCATTTTCAATATGTCAAATTACCGACACCCCGAATCTTATTTTCTGTGTGTTTGCGACGCGTTTGTTTTTTGCTGCTTATCGTTTGTTAAACGTTACGGCTGGGTGACGCCTTACAATGTAAATAACACTAAAATAATAACATTATATAACACGATGTAAAACTTTAATTAGTTAAAGCTTCAGTCAGTTAGAAATGTCTCAAAACTTTTTTATATATATTTTCGTATATTAATATTTGCTGCTCTGTTACCCGTTATAAAATATTTGTTGGCTTAATAGTTAAAAGGTAATACTTGGTGTTACAAAATTTCCAACTCATCCCTGCATATTTTCCAACTCATCCCTGCATTTTTTCGTCCAGACTCGTTTAAGGATGTTGCAGGATAGACACTTACTCGCTCTCTGATTGGCTGGGCAGCTCTTGGCATTATGACCTCATAGATGAGAGATCAGGACTCAGCCAAATACAATATACAAAACGTGGCATCACTGTCTGTGTTCCGGACCGTAGCAATAATACCACAATCATGTATATAGCTACCGTGTGTGAATTCATAATGAACACATCCAATGCGAAAATAATTAGGATATTTAACTACAGTTACATTATTTCTTTTTATTCATTTATTGTGTAGCTATGTGAAATACCTCATATTTCCTGCAATAAGACTAAAAGAATAAACAAGATAATATTATGTGGCTGTTTGTTTGCGATATAATGAAGAATTTAATTGTTAATAGTGTTTATTATTATGGATGGGGCTAAATGGTGTCCATTGCTCTAATGCTGGTGCGATGCATGTTGTGTTTGTTTCATCGACATTTTCTGCATTATAAAAGTTTGACTCTTCAAAATGTCTCACAATTTGTGTCATTGATGATGGCGTTGTCAACTATCAGGAGATTTAAAAAAAAACACATTTATCTTGTACTTCAAATTAAATTGCAGATTATTACATGAGAGCCCATGTCTTCAGATCGTTTGAGTGCATACGGGAACCTCCCCGTTTAAATGACAGTAAATGAAGGCGGATGCCACGTTTTAAGTCACAACCTGCATATAGGATGATATGAATGTGGTGAAATCCTGCAATGTTGATGAAATATAAATCCCGTTTGATTAAACCTGAACAGTGGCGAGAACGCAGGTTGTATTTGTGCGTGTCTGCGCGTGTATCTAAAAGAGAGATCAGGTGATACGGATGTGCTTCTTGCAAACAGATGCGAGATGATATTACATAAATATTATAATTTGTCTCAGTACCTGCCGGGTTAATTAGTTTGTGGAAATGCGAAGGCCGTTCCTCGTTAGCTAATTTGTCACACGCTGACGAGAGAGGCGAACACTGACCCGCCGCTGCGCATCATTTCTCCCACAATGCTTTGCGGGGGAGAGAGAAGCTGAGAACGGGCTTGCTTACCCTCCAATTCATCTCCTGCAAATAAATGAAATCAGTCAATAAAGCATCCGAGGGTGAATATAGCTCTCTCTCTGTCTGGGTTATGAATGAGAACTCATTAATTTTCCAGGCCTAAAATGGGTGTATGTGAATGAACGTGTGTGTGTGTGTGTGTGTGTGTGTGTGAGAGAGAGAGAGAGAGACTAAAGGCATGCAACTGAGAAAAGAAAGACACATTAAACATTAACACAACACAATTAGATAATATACAACACTTTCCGGTAAGTCCCTCCAAAAATGTAAAATAAAATAGACAATATGCCAAAAGCCAACTGTGTGTATTTTCTGAAAATAATCATTCATTAAACCAAGAAGTTTTATTACGTTGTCATTTTATTTTATTTGTTACGTTTAAATTCTTCTGAGTCTTACATTCTGCTATCCCACTTTAAGACGTCTTACATTTGTGGGTATATTTTGTGTCACCGATTTATGACGGTGATGAGAAGAAAGGCTGTCATTTTTGTATCTGTGTTTTATCACAGTTGTTTGGACACAATAACAGTCTCATAAAATGAATAACATTTCTGACATCTTTATGACAGTGTGATTTCTTTTCTAAGACATAAAATCATGACTGTGATGTACAAGCAGGGCTAAAAACACAGCTGTGTTGTTTATGAATATGTCAGTGCTTTGTCAAAACAGTAATTATAACTCAATAAAATATGTCACATCCTGTGATCAGTCCAACACCAACTAAAATCTGAGTAAGTGTTTCAATAGATATTTAAAATCTTGTGTGTCAAATTCAAATACAAAATCGCAATAATGTTACAGTCAAATATTTCTATTAAATAGTTAACACACCATGTATATTCAGACATCTCTCTTTTACCAAAAGAAATAGAAATGCACACAAATTGGAGACGTAGAATCGCACGACAGCGATTCTAGGTATTTATTTGTGCTTTGTAGGCAAAAACCCACAAGCTGCACACAAATCCCACAGCCTTGCTGTAGTTTGTGTGTCTTAAAGCAGAATTTAGTGTTTCGGTGATATAGGAGGACAGGGTTGTGTGTTGCACATAAATGGGTTTGTCTTCTCTATGCCGCCTCTGTATGAGAAACCCTTATTGAACATCACACGCGTTCCCCTACAGTTTATAGCTTAAATCAGCGCCTTTTAGAATAACCATCTATTCTGCTCTCAGAGCTGAAAGGATGGACAGACCCACAGAGAAAAGAGAGGCGAGGACTAGACTGATATTTTTTGTGTGTTGCCATCATTGATTTCAATGAGTGCATGCGGGTTATTAAACTGTTCATGGCTGGCATGGTGATGTCACTACGTTGGCCTGCTGGTATGAATGCGTGTCTTGGTTTCGTATATTGGCTAGTAACTTTTTATTTTGCCTCGTTTATGCAACAAATCCACCTACTGGTTTTGAAACATGTCTTAAAAGCCTCAGGTGAAACGCCTGTGTTGTTTTTAGAAACTTTTCAACGTAACCGAATTCATTGAAATGGAAATATAGCTTTAAAAATGTTGTTACACACAGATTACATAATGACATTTGCTTTCTGAATTACAATCTCTCCTCTTTCTCCCAATATGCATGATGAATTATAAAAGTTATGTATGTTTGCATGCCTGTGCTAACCAGCTATATTAGTTAAACTAACTTTCTAAGAAACTAAGGTTTTAAAACTAAGGTTTTAGGAGCCAATGTTTGATTTATGCCTGTTTTTGGTCTCTCTCCCAATTATTTTATTGTGTATTTCAAAATTGCTGTTATATATACACTCACTGTTTAGATAGTTACACCTTTCCTCCAACTCTCCATCTCCATCTCTCTCTCGCTCTCTGTCTGTCTCTCTCTGCCCTTGAGTTTTTCTATTACCTTGTGGAAAGCACCTCGCCTGGCATGACAAGCGCAGCGGATTGACACTAAATCAGAAATCCACGCTGGAACTCAGCATGAAGGTCACAGTCGCTCAAACACTCATCTCTATCTGAGAACATACGCTATTCGCTCATCTGCGGGGTATGTGTGCGGTGCAGGGTCATAAGGGCCCCGTGGGATTTTGAGAGGGGCCACATCTCTGTAAGGTACGAGGTAATGGTAATCCTCAGATAATTACTCAATGTACACACAGAGTCCATCACTTTCACTCTTTTCTTGATCTGAGGAAAGAACGGAGCCAGAGGGATTTCAGGAGAAATATGACAAAGGCAAAAAATAATAATGCAGTAGATGTCACGCTATAGCCATTCTGTAGCCTCTGTGTGTGTGTGTGTGTGTGTGTGTGTGTGTGTATAAGGCACATTTGATGGATTAAAGGCATCTGTGCATGATTTACACTGACCTGAGCCACTGTACTGAGTCTGGTTGGTGTAAAGGCATGCAGGCCCTAACCCGCAATAAGATGATTGTCTGCGGGGATATACTGCCATCTAAGGGCCAAAAGTTAAAGTACAAAACTATTATTTATAACAAAGTATTGTTCTTTTATACTCAAGCATCGCAGAAAACGCATAGTCCGATGTATAAACAAACTTTATTAAATATAAAAGTAATAATGTAGTCTGTATATAACATTTTGGATGCAAAATAAATGAGGACACAATGCCGAAGATTGTGCTCATTTTTATTTTGCTTTATAGACTAAATTGTTGTAAGAATAAATCTGTAAGAATAAAAGTTATCATACACGAACCTTTAACCTGAGTTTGGAAAAATTACAACGCAAGATTGAATTGAGGTATTTTTCGCTTCGACAAATGACGCGGGTCACATTTGTCCTCGCTAAGCTTCCGTAGTTAGTCACATGAAGCCGCAGATTTGTTTGTATTGCGCAGCTGTTATGAAGCTGTCAGGAATCTGTCCTAAAATGCATTTAAAGTAGTTAGGAATGATTTTACACGATCGTTTTTACTTATACACGAACGCCTTTATTTATTTTACCCGTTGATCTCGTTTTTATTAAACCGCATTGGACCAAAAGCAGAACCGGCGAGACTCGCTATAATGCTAATCTTACGTTTCATTGCAAATCATGTTAATACGCATCTAAATAAACACAAATAAAGACTCAAATAGAGACTCATCAAGAGCAACAGGAGACATTGTGTAACTGTCAGCCGGTTTCGCAACATGCATCTACATTGATTTGCCATATTATTGGTTTGCATTAGGAAACCCTTTGCTTTGAAAATCGCTGTTGTGAAAAGAAGCAACATGCTGCGATGGATTCTGGGAGGTCGAGAAGCGCAGGGGACGGTAGAGGTGAGTCCACGGGTGCAGGTGTTCGTGAAGACCCGCCTGGAAACCTTGCAAACATCGATAAGGTTTCCGATCATATAATAACAAGCAACAGCAATATTATGCATGAATCAATTATTGCTATATTGTTAAATTCTTGACAGAACTGTCCTTAAAAAGTGAATAGAGCTGACAGTTTATTTAAATAACAATTACTGGTCTATGCTAGTTCAATAACTAACATCCACATGGGATAAAAGTTAGTAAAAGCCGATTTAAATGCTGTAAATGTGTTTGTTTGTTTGTTTATTTACAAACGCAGTAATGAACACAGAAGCTTCCCGTTTCATAACACGACAACTTTTGGTTTCCTTCGTTATTTACCAATAACATTACGGAAGTACCCAAAGCAGGAGTCGAGTTAGTGTTAAAGTCACTGGAGCAAACAGTCATTTCTGCAGATAGACTGAAGCAATGATTCGTTTGTCCATTACATTCGCTGTGTGCAGAAGAGCGCGGCGCTGTTCATTGGGGAGGAACAGCCCAAAAACTGTTTCACGGAGATGCAGGTGCTGAAAGGACACTCTGACATCGTTCGATTTCTGGTGCAGATTGATGACTTAAGGTAAGCAATCCTCTCCTCTCCACCCGTGTGTCTGATCTGCCTCTGACCAGAGATTGACAGCCAAGACTGAGGCCGATCCACTCCAAAGCAAACTTACAGACCGTGACAAGAGCTTAAAAATCACAGCTTGAGAGTGTGTGTGTGTGTGTGTGTGTGCACTTCAAGATCCTCTCACTACTGTCTATTACCTCAGGGAAGAAGGCCTGTCCATACTTGTGCCATACTTGGAAAACATACCACATACTATGAAACATACTATGGTATTGTGTACATGTTTTGTTTGGTTGTTTTTTGGTTTGTCATGCGACTATTATGGTATTGATATGTGATCAGTAAAATAATGATCAGTAGAGCTCTGACAGCATCACAGTTATTTACCATCATAAGTAATTGAAGCATCTAGACACTTATGTATAAGTAAACAGGGTGCACTGTAGTGTAAAGGATGTATTTTCATGTAATGACTGGGAAGAGAGTTTGGAATTGGGTTTATGAGTGAGTGTGTGTGTGTGTTACGACTGGCTGCTCCTTATGATCTCAGCTCAGTAGAAGTTTGAGATGAAAGCATTGTGCAGAACACATCTGATTGCTTTTACAGTCCGGAGTCCTGTTTCTCCTCTCCGAGATCTTCCACACTTCCTGTGTCTCATCCCTCCATCACAGTTTCATTCTCCTGTTCTTCCTGCAGGTGATTTGTTCCTGAGCTTGAGAGGTCAAAGGTCGTCTCGGAATGAAGCAGTTGTTAAAATGCAATCAGGAAAAACACGGCAGTGGGAATTTTTAGTATAACCTGAGGGCCTGTGTTCGATAATCTCATTCTTTAGGGAGTAAATCAAAAGAGGAATGTCCTAATTGTTTGTTAATGCTGGAGTTAATATGCGGAGACAGCTAGGAAAGTTTGGCCCGCCTGTGGCCATACAAACACAGTGACATTGTCTGAACCAATTGCGCGAGTCTTACAATCAGCTTGTCAGCCCATGGCAGATGAGGAGAGAGTCATGCAAACCTGACATTGTTTTTGTAGTTTAGTTTGTTAATGCTGGTGACCGAAATTATAACCATTAATCTAGTTGACGTTTTAATCCCTGTCAGGTTTGCATCAGGCGGTGATGATGGACATGTGCTGATCTGGAATGTTGAGGTGAGCTAAAAATACTTTTTTATGATGGATTACTTGGCATTAAAGTTTTAAATGTACATCACTGACTTGCTGAGGAGTATAAATGCAGAGCATAGTGTTTGTGTGTGTGTTCGTTTCAGACTGGAGAGTGTTTGTGGGAGTTTCGCGGCCACACGCAGCAGATCACCGCAATGACATCATACTGTGTCAACAAAGGCGGGAACACACATACTGATGTCATCACTGCATCATCAGACCGAACGCTGAGTGTATCCTTACAAACAAACACATACATCCTTCTGTGTGTGTGTGTTTATAATGACTATTATCCTTAATTCTACTGAAGTTATGGGATCCAAACACAAGAAACCGAGTACAGAATGTGTCTGATCTCCAGTCTTCTGTGAAGGTATGTGGATTGTGTGTGTTAGTGTGTATGTAGATGTGGATTGTGTGTAATGTGTGTGTGTGTTTTGCAGTGTTTGCTGGTGTTGGATCGTTTGGATGTTTGGCTGTCAGGTGGAAATGAACTGTGTGTTTGGAACAGAGATTTCCAGCTTCAGTGTAAAACCGTCCATCACAGCGATGCAGGTTTTCAATCCAAACACACACAGAATTAATCAAATAAATGAACGACGTGTCGCTATTATCTAGACAATTGAACCTGCTTCTGTCTGTAGGCATCTCAGCCATGGTGGAGTTACCCAAGAACTTTATTGCAGCCGCTATGGATAAAGAAATTGGTAAAAATCTCCACATAACTAAAGCAACAGATTGTTGCAGTTGCCTACAGATAAACAAATGAGGCTTTTAAATTTTTTCTGATATTTCAGTGATATTTAAGCTGAGTGTGTCGGGGTCAGATATGACTGTCATGGCTGTTCGTCATCTCTCTGACCATCAGGACAATATTCGCTCCCTCATCAGCGTCAACGGTTATACAACATATTAATAGTTAATAACGTATAATGTAATGTTGTGTTTTGGTTGGTGATTATGAATTTTCTTGCATCTCAGATGGGCTGTTCGCAAGCGGCTCCCACATCGGTGAGCTCATCCTCTGGGACTCCGTGGATTGGACGATCCAGGCCTACGAGCACATTTTGTGGGAGGAGCCAGTGAAAACCAGCCAGTCAGAGGTCAGGTTGGCTCACCAGAAGCAGACTGAGAGATCCATTCAACACATGTGCTCAGATGGAGAGGTAAAGAATATTATAGTAAATAAATATGAATAGTTTGTGTGTTTATGCTGTTATTAATGCAGACGGATTCATCTGTTATAGTTGAAGCGCTTGCTAATAATTTAATTATGTAACTTATCTAGATTTTTGTTACTTATAATATGCACATTTCTCTCTTTCTCTCTTTCTCTCTCTCTCCCTCAGTTAATTGTAGCGGCTGTGGGCAGTGGTCTTTATGTTTATAACGTGATAATGAAGAGCGTTGTGTCGTACAGGAAGATCGCTCACGATTCCAACATCTTACACACCATGCTGCAGGACGATGGGTAACAGTCACTAAACACTTATATACACCACATACTTTAATAAAGCGTTTAGTGTTTTAAAACACATTTTTTGTTTTGCGTAGGCAGCTGATGTCGTGCTCTGAGGACGGTAGTGTCAGGATGTGGGAGTTACAGGACCTCCCCCTGCCTGCTGAGCCCGCCTCCTCAGGTGAGGAGGACACGCCCCCACCAGAACGGTCACCTTTGGATTTCACCTGTGAACTTTCACACACTCCGTTCTTTCCATCTGTGTTTGATCTGTTTTAAAAAACCCTCTAACCTTTTTTACCTTTTCAGCACAACCCATATCCTTCCTTCCTTTTTTCTTTTCCTCCTCATGAAAGTGAGGCCAGATGGTTCTACATCATCATTTATCTGTCAACCTGTGCCGTGTGTGTGTGTCTGTGTGTGTGTGTGTGTGTGTGTGTGTGTGTGTGAGCCATCCTGTTCAACCACTGACATTCAAAGGAAAAATGTGATATCAAATTTTTTCATGTTTTTCTCAGTTTATCAAAATAGAAATATTATTCATACACTACCAGCCAAAATATGGACATGCCTATTTATTTGTTAATTTTTTTTTTACAATTGAAATAATAGTAAAGTCGTCAAAACTGTAAACTAGCACCAGTTATTTTTACAATGTTTTATAATATTTTAGTGTGTTCAAATTGTCAACATTTGTAAATATTATAACTGCACATCTGTTCATTCTGTCAGACCATTTCATGAAGTGCTTTTTAAACAGTGTGGGGAGTCACTCAACTAAATCCATGTAAAAATAGACTTCAATTATTCATCATTATCAGCAAGCGGTTTGGGTCCATTAACACCCGGTTTCTCTCTCAGGGTTCTTCGGGATGTTTGGTACTTTCAGCAGGTCCAGTAAGCAGGTTTGTCCTCCTGCCAAAAAAGTCCCAGAATCCCCTGCTCTGCGGTCACTGGATCTGATTGGCGATCTGATTGGTCACTCCGGAGCCGTGCAGGTATGCCGGTCATGTGACCAGATTGCATCACAGAGGACAATCAAACGTAGGCCCAAACAAAACCCATCAGTTTTCAGGATCACTGATGTAGATAGTTGAGCAAGTTCTTTGTCTTCAATTATTTTTATTGAATGTTTTCCCACCTTTAGTTTCGTGGAGTAGTTTTAAATTGAAACTTTCGATTTTATGTGTAGAGATAGTATCTTATTATGAGTTATTGATTTGGGGCTGCTCTGAACTGCAGTTTAATTAAAGTTTCTGACAGAATGAAGAGAGTTGATCTAAATACAAGTCAACGTCTGCGTTGATGATCTGACATGTAATCAAATCTGTTTCGCCATCACAGCCATCACATTTGCATCACATTACATTACAGTTTTCTTTTACAGTGAACATTTGATAGTTTTTTGACTTATTTTATAATCTTTTGAACGTATTAATTAAAACTACAAGTTTTAAACAACAAGTGCATCTGTGTTTCACAGAAAAACTGTGTTCAGTACTTTTTAGCGTTCAGTGGCCTTATTAACACTAAAATTCAGACAGACACAGTTAGGATGAGATGGGCGGAGAACAGGAAGAGACATTTTATGATCTAGACTTCCATTATTAGTTCTGTGTATAAAGTTCAGGAATGCTGTGAAGTTCCTGTATCTGGAATGTTAGCGCTATGCTAAGCAATGCCAAGGTCATGGGTTTGACTTCCAGGAAACGTACAAACTGATAAAATGTGTCTTAAATGCAGTTTTGGTTGCTTTGAATATGTTATTCTATGCTATTGTACAACATAGAGAAGTTGCATCTGCGAATAGTTGATGCTAAACCGTTTTCAGAAATAACACTTTTGCAATTTCTGGTTCCAAGAGGATTTCCAAAAGTTCGCACAGGTTTATTAGTGGAGTAACAAACATTTCACTAATGTTTGACATCTGGGTGTGTAAAAACCTTTTTTTTTAAAATTAAAACTTATAAACTTTAGTTTTCTGAATACATCTTTTTGATAAGCTTTAAATTTGACATCTGGGTGGTGTATAAAATGTGTAAAAACAGTAGAACTTTTTGTTCTGTTTGATAATATTATTTGAGATTCTGATGAATGATAAACTCATGGCTTTTGTGTTGCAGATGTTTCTGAGTTTTAAGGAGAAATGTTTGGTCACCTGCTCCACTGATCATCTGCTCATTGTGTGGAGGGACGGAGAACTGCAGTCGCAGCTGCGCAGTCTCGCCCTCTTTGAGAAACTGGAGAACCAGGGACTGTGATTTCATCTGTAGAACCTTCATATCTCAGTCTGCAACTCAACCAAACTGACGCCTCGCCCTGAGTTCTGAATGCCTGTCAGTCCCACAGGTCTGAGATCAGTTTAGTATTAATTGTATCTGTATAAACCATGATCACCTCTGTTTTCTCTCGTTTAACCATATTGTGCTTTAAAACAATGTTGTCATTTGTCATTTTAATATGATGGTTTCAATGCTGTGATTTGTGTATGTTAAGGAAATGAATGCGATTTTGATTTTAAAACTGAATGTCCGTTTGTGCATTTAACTTATGTATGTTTTAACTGATGAGTGTTTTATTAAAGCTTGCATCCGTGTGAATTCAAATCAGAAACGACTATTGCAAATGTTTATTTGTGTCTCACAAACACGATGGTTTCAAGGTTGGAGCGGCAGCTCCAAACAACAGAGGCTGTAGAGACAGAATAAAACATTAAAAGATCTTGTTTAAACAGATAAATGTGACATAGAATTTATCTTTGTACAACAAAATCATTTGGCAAAAAAAACAAACAAATGGTATGTAACCAACTTTTACTCTCAGTAATATTGTGTGTTTAATAAAAATAGTTTATATACATCTGCTCATAGGATAATTCAAACCCTGCATTCTTCAAAAATACAGTAATTGGCACAGATTCTGCACCTATCAGTACAGTTCAATACACATCAAACCTGGCTGTCTGTTCAATTCTAAGCACATGACCCGCCCCCAATTGATGTCACTGTGAGGTCATATTGTTATGCCAGTAAGTGAGCCCTTCAATAATGAGTGAAGGATGTTTGTCAATAGAATTACAAAAACAACATTCAAATACAAACAGGGACTGAAACCTTTTATATCACAAGAATCATGAACTATCACAGAAACAAAATGGCTTCTAGGCATCAACTTTTTGTCACAATTACTTTAGGTAGTTGAAAAAAAAAGTTTGGGGAAAATCACGGCGTCTCGCACCTGAGGGGATGTTTTGGCCGCATTGGAGTAAAAAACAAAAAAAAAATTCCATTTGCCTGAGCAATTTTTCCAAAAATTTCCCTCCTCATGGAAAGCTGAAAGTAAATGTTGACATTTATTCCATCAAACACAAAATAAGAATTTTTATATTAAATATAATTTTAGAACGTTCATATTTATAATATATCATTTAATATTTTTCCCAAACATTGACAAATCTACATTTATGTTATGGAAGGTTTTAAGTTGCATTACAGCCAATAATTTCAATACATTCCTCACAATGAGTCAGAAAGCATTTGAAAAGGTCATTTTTGGAGTTTGACTTTTAAAAAAAACTGTTGCATGGAAAAAAAAAGACAAACATTCTCCAACAAACAGTGTTCCATTTAAAAATGACATGAGGACCAGAAAATAATGACAATAATTCCTGGGTAAATTTCTTATAACACATTGTCGCTAATCTTCACAATAAAACAATGCTATGCTAACCTAAACTCAATTACCCATCAGCCACCTGAACGGTCGAGAACGATACTTAATCCAAACAAAAGTGTTAATATTACAATAAAACTTTGGAATCATAGAATCACGATCAAATGTCACCATGGTAACATAATCCAACCTTTCCATATTTCTAAACTTGGATAAGAGAATCTCACCTTGCAATAATCTGAGCTGCGTGGGTAAAGACAGGTTTAGGACAGGTTTAGCAGAGATTAAGGCATGAATAAGGACATACATTAAAACAGTCCCTTAAAATTTATATTCTAAACATTTGAGAATTTCATTTATTGTATTTTTCTTTAAAGTACGTATAAACCCTGTGTCTGACAAAGATATGAAAAGGTTTGTTCCTGGAAAGGACGTTGCAGGCATACAGGGGTGAAGGTTCGACATACAGTAGCCTTTTTAACACAGAAACACAGGAACAGAGAGGATCAGATGGGCGGAGGACCGGAAAAGACAGGACCTACACGTCCATTAAAAGTTCAGTGTAAGGTTTTTGAATGATCTATGGCTTGTGTCTGTAGGATTTAAACCCAAAACCAGACAGATCAAATCAAAGACTCACCCAAGATAATTAGACCATAATATTTCATCAGCTGCTGGTGAACACAGCCGGCAGTCAGTGATACCTGTAATTCTATGATTTATCCATCGTGCATCACCTTTACAAAATGTTTGGTCAATCAATATAGCAATTTAGTCAGTCAACATGTGCATTCATGCGTGCACACACACACACACACACACACACACACACACAAACACGCACACACACACACACACACACATCACAGCATTTATATGAACAGGAATGTAGAATACAAAGATAATCAGTTTAACCTCATGCACATACAAAACAGGATGTGACAAAGTGGCAGTGACTCAAGTTGACCATTAACATCCATCAGACGAATACAGCCGTAATCTCTGACCTTATTTACCCCAAAATATGACGTTTTGAAATCTGTCACCGGCACGTAAAACAGCCGCGTTATATAATATGATTAAAGTTCAGGCAATTAAAAATTTCGCCATCATTTACGATTAAAACTGTACGACTTTATTTACTGTTGAGCAACACAGATGCCAGGCAGAATATTTGTGCCAAATTCCTTTCAATCTGTGGATGTAAATTTAATTGAAGAGAATGGCAAGCAAGGCTCATTTTTAATTTAATCTGTTCCTCACATCATATACAGTATGGCGTGATTTCAGAAAACCTGAACATAATGCAAAAATCTTGTGGTCTGCTTTTGTTAAACTTTCATAGTCAAAATTGAAAATTGAAGCGGGGCACCTTATTTCTGTTCATACTGTTAAAAAGTCAGACAGTTTCGTAACATTATGACCATGATGAGAGATTTTAGTTTTTGGTGAATAATTCCTATAGACGATGTGTGCAGTTCTCATGATTCACCACTAGAGGGTGACAAGCGCATCTCATATGATTTGTACAGCAGCAACAGTTACTAACTCCTGACATGACTGCCAAAAAGAAACATTTTGTGGTCTGTTTTCCTTTATTAACCAATGCATCGTATCAATGGCTTTAAAATGTGCAAAATTGTGTGTATATTGTGATCACTTATACAGTGAAGCTGTATGTTGTATAATGTATACCAGTGTTCAACAGATTTAACAGATAAAAAAACAATACATTGATGAAGCAAACACAACAAATACAGTCTATGAAGCAAGTATATATAGTATATTATAAAACTCAAAATGCACTATAATGCATTGAATATGAATTGAGATTAGCTAATCTCGTTTTATAATGCATTACAAACATGTTTATAATAAATTATATATACAGGCTTCATTTTAAATGTTATCTGAACCCAGGATTCACTGTTACATGAGAACATCAGAGAAAAATGAAGAAAGAGGGGAAACAGAAACAGGAAGGATGAGAGAAGAAGAACAGGAAAGAGAAAAACTCAGAAACGTGCTGATTGTGTGCTGCATTCCTCCAAACGCACTTCAAAACAATCTGGAACAC
>JBAJNP010003305.1:0-40601 GCA_036877545.1 Yasuhikotakia modesta
GCATATTAACATATAATCAACATGTAAATATAACATGTATATCAACATGTAAGAACAATAGGAAGCAAATTATAGTCGAAAAGTCTTATTTCTGTATTGTGAGTTAAGACAATGTTCCCTCAACACCAATGGAGTCTAGGAATATTTCCTAGAATTGCCCGGCTCTGATTGCTAAGAGTGGGTTTAAGAGGCATTAGTGTGTGATTGAGTTGCACCCCATGCACTGTTTAAATATTTCTCCGCCCGATTAAGTTTGCTGAACACACAATTTGTGTGCAATTAGCAAAGCCGTCAGCGCACGGCATCTCAAATCTGACAAGTCGCTCTTATTCTTGTTAAAAAAGTAACAAAACCTAGCTGCTTCAATTTTATGCAATATCAAGTACCATTAAAGACCGAAAAAAACAAGATGGTCGCCACCTGAACTAAGTACATGCTGGGCAAAATCCAAACTATGTTTTTTTGTGCTCTTGAAGGGCATTGCAGGATAAACTCCTTCACAAAACGCCATTGAAAAGGCAGAATTATCATAATTACAGATACAAGCACAAGAGTGATTCAGGTGTGTAAATCAGGTATAATTATTACTGGAACAGTCTAAATTCTCAGTGATAACAGTTAAAAGCAGTGAGGTTCAAAGTTGCTCACATAAAATATGGTGAAACGCAACTCTGCACTAAATGCTTGTCAATAATATCATTTATTTCAATTTCAGTGCTGCCTTACAGAGGGAGTGAAACCAGTGGATTTGGTTAAAGACATTAACTGTGTAACAGTTGTTCTGACAGAAAAACTTAACTGTGTTTGTGTGCGTTTTCATCATATAACTATATGGCTCAAGTCTCTGTGAAACTTATTCTGCTATAAAAAAATATGTTTATAGTGGAGTAAGTCTGGTGGTGTACATAACTGTCCACCGGTTTAAACCTTAAATAGCAAGAGAAGGCAGTTTACGTGTGTTTGTGTGCGTGTGTGTGAGAGAGAGAGTTTTTGTGTGTGTGTAATAAAAAAATCATAATATTCAAGCACACGCTTTATTCCTCAATACAACACCTGCACGGCATGTTAAATGACAGGAAAAGGATTTAGCTGAAACATTCTCGCACGCAGCAAGCCTTTTGTCTGCAGAAATCCGGTTATTTTTGTGTGTCTTATGTGATTTTAAACATTTTACACTAACCAAATGTTACTTCGCATTAAGACTGTGCCGCTCCGAAAGCGCATAGAACCCGCAAGGGTGTGTGTGAGTCACCGCTGATCTTAGCTCAATTTGAGAAAAATCCTGCCCTAGATTTTTCATACAGTTCAACAACAGATTAAGATGCACTCGCTTTGATCCCTCTAATGAAACACCCAGAAATATCTGAGCCGTGCCACCATGTATAAAATGATTTGGTTGCAATGGGCAGAGGTCAGATTGCTGCGTGGCTCAACTCTCTCGTTGTTCTCCTCCCTTGTGGAACATCAGTGCTTTTTGCACCTGCCTTGAAGCAAATGAGCGCTACAGCCATGCAGGTGTGAAAGAGGTAAAGATTGGTGGAAAGCTTCTTTGAAGCTGAATAGGCACCAGATAAATGAGAAGACAGATATGTACACATACTGGTCTCTGGTTTAAACAACGGCCAGTTATTTACAATCTATAAACATATATAAAACTCTAATTATAAATCAAATATWAGGATTACTARTATTAATCCTAATAAATAGGATAAGTAAATAGGATTACTGTTGTATGAGTACATACAAATAATGTACCCATAACACTTTAATTGCACTGGACAAAAACAAAAACTACAATTGGATTTGATGAGATTCAAGCGTGTCTGTGACAGACAGAAGTCTACAGTGCTGCTGAGATGATGGGCAGCTCTGAAGATCAATGCAAGCATCCGACTTCAAAGACCCTGGAGGCTTGTTGGCATTCATTGTGACTCACAACGCAGCAGCCGAGACGCATTGAAGGGGATGAAAACAACAAGAGTCCCAGGCTGCATCAGCTATAGGCGAGTTCCTAACCTGTTTCTAATATAATTTAACAGAAGAACCTGTGAGTTCTTGTGTTCTTCTGTTTGGCCCAAGATCATTTAAATATCCTAAAAACTGGGAGATGCGGTTTTTTTTCTTATTTTGTTACAGATTTTTCTACTTAAGCCCACTCTAAATAGTTTTAAAACCAAAATAAACTTTCACTGAAACTTTTCACCTTACATGACCAAACTCAAGCTTATCTAACCTAATTTTAGCCCATCCTGGCCTCCTTTGGACCCTAAAATTCTGTTAAGGGTCCATTATACCCAAGCCATGAGCCTGTAAACCATCCTCTCCTTTAAAGAAACAATTCGCTATATATGTCGATATATATGTCAAAGAATATACGCTATATATACAAGTGGAGCAATGCAGAATGAAATGTAGAAGCTTATTGAAAATAATATTTATAATCAAGCACGCGCACAAACGCCACGCGCGTGCACGCGGTTATCCGAATGGCATGTTAAAAAACACAGTTGCGTTTATGAAACTTAACAAATGTACTTTTTCACTCTCACGTTTGTTTTTTTGAGACACAAAGTCACTGACAAGCAATCGAGAAACAGACAGACCAACATACAATCGTGCCCAGTTAGGTTAGCAAAACAGATTGACAATCACATGACAATCACAAACTTAACTTTGCTGTTGCTGACACCAATCTTACAGTAGAGACAGGAAAACACCTTTACCTGATTGCTGTTCTCATATTTTACTCTCGTTGTGTTTTTTATTGCGTTTTTTGTCCGGATGGATAACTTCGCTTCATATCGTCAAACTTATGTACGCGGTAGGGCGTAAACATTGACCGGTGCGCTGACAGGGGGCGGGGCGGGGGCGGGGGCGGGGTACTTGCATAATTAGCGGCGCCCTACGCACCTTGCGTAGTGAGCGCATAGCGCAGATCGGTACCGCCTAATTGGATTCAAAGTATATGTGCTTTTTTGATTTATTTACCCTGTTTACGTAATCAGCAACTCTGGGCATTCTGTAAATGCAGAAGGGATGTGAATTTCCCACTCTATTAGTCTTCATTTTGTTTAAGTGGCAAAATGCCTTTGCTTGTGATTCAGGATAAATTTCATCCTGTCTTGTTTGGGAAATGGTAGGAGTTTTCATATGCTGGTCCGCTCATCTTTATGGGCCTGAGGTTTCTTATTTGCGGCCGTGCCGTGGAGCACATTGTCTCTGATGTCTAGGCAGATTGTACTGGACTCTTGCCTTCCCACGGGCAATTTGCAGTGTTTGTTCGGCTCTCTGCAGAGGTCTGACTGAAACGTTTGACCACTCATTCTTTAAACGCCGTGGACAGGGTGTCATGGGAAAACCCAGCCTCTGATTCTGGTAATATCTGACGGTGATGCTTGTGAGTTTGTGTGTTATCTAACACAAGGGTTTAAAGTTTTTAATTCCATCAGCTAAATAGTTTCTTGTTTAAAGACCCAACTGTGGCTCTGAATTAAAATGACTTAAATTGTCTAAACGAATTGGCTTTTATTTGTCATTCAGCTAAAGCAAAACATATTAAAATTCAATCTGGAAAATGTGTACTTTTAAGTAGTGAACTATTTTATTTCAGTCCATTTTAAAGCACTTCTAATTCAATTTAAAATATATTTGTACAGCCATTCTTGAAATATAACATTCAAAATACAGCAAAACTAAAATAAATACAAACTGCTTACCACAAAGAAGATATTTATTTCTATGTAAAGCTGTATGCATTTTAGCTTTTTCTTCTTATTATTAGGTTTATTTGTTTAAATGTCATTTTCCACAGCCATTCTGTGGCCTGTGGATACCAGTATATAACCCCTGTTCTTATGCAAACATCTTCAAAGAATCAGTCTGTCTCTTCAGATCACAATGTCAAGATTACAGTACAGCGACCATGCCGAACGCCTCTTAGACTAGATTAGCAAACATCCACCCTCTTCTTAACCCTTGCTGTTTACAAAAAAGGGCTTACAAAAGGTAGGTCACCAGACCTCAGTGTCATAGGTAAATAAGCCGAGACCTCCAGACGCTCTCTATGTCCCTCACTGGCTGAATCTTCATCACACGGCTCCGTTACCATGGAGAATCTTGCATGGAAAGTGATACTGTTAGCATCTGTCTACACAGTCATGTTAGGTTTCCATTCTAATTATAAAGGATGTAAAATGCGTTCGTGACAAGAGTATCATCGCTGCTCTGTTGTACAATACGGCTGGATCGGATGTAAAGAGTGTGATGGGCGTAATTAAAACATGAAGCAGGTCTGTGCAGGAACTTTTTCCACACTGGATAACAGCAGGAAAAATGTGTATGTGCTTAAATCCTTTTTCTGTTAAACTAAACCTGCCAGAAAACATGAAAGTTGTGATTTTGTTGCTCTCATTTCTGTACTGATGCTTTACAAAATAAAAAGTTGCTAAAAAATGTGTCTTTTATTATAATAATAAGCATTACATAAAAGTATTACAATTTGAATTAAACCGTGTGCTATGTTGCAGTTGACTACAACAAATTCATTTTTACAGTTCTACTCCTCAATAACTGTAATATCATCCCAGAACCTAAAAGAAACCTTAGGACAATGTATATATGTGTATAATGTGAACAGTCGATTTTGTGCTGTGTGAATATTTTAGATGATGTGTGCAGGGACAACATCATCTGATCATAGTAGAAAAAACATATATTATTACCATACCATACCGTTATTACCGAGATGCAATATGGTATTACCATACCATACATTACAAAGGTTGTAGAGCAAAATAAGAGTACAAGAATCCAATGTTATGTTTAGCCCACTATGTCTGTTATTGTGGAACTGATTGACAAGCCATAATGTGATATGGCTAGAAATATCTAATGGACTCCCTAAATAGCTTTTCCTCCCACTTATTTCAACAACCTGAGCACATTTGAACCTTTGTTTAGAAAAATGTCACATTGGTACTACGCCATGGCATGCTCGCAACCCCAGATGGTGTGTCAAACTACTGGGCGATCTGCCATTTGTGAAAGGACTACTCAAGTCCTCTTTTAATTCCTCGGATTTACCCCTTTGTTTACTGTATAACGCTGAAATTTCTGACTTCCAAGGTTTCTAAGTTTCTACTCGTTTAGACATCATATGAAACGTTTCAAAATTACATATTTGACTGCTAATAATCTCACCAGTACGGTAGCTGCAATGTTTCATGTCTAATTCCTTATTAGAGGTCATACAAGCAGGATTAACTACCCAGCATGCATTGCAGTTTCTGATTACCCCCTGGTGTGTTTTTCTGACGTCTGTCTGTCAACTATTGATAAGACAGTGCTATGCAAAATGTGTCCCTTAATTTCCCCCTTAATAGACTGGTGCATTAATGTAGGTCGTGTGACACAAGCTGATACAATGGACGAACCAGAAATGTGAAATTGCTTCTGGTATAACTGTGGTCGTATCAGCGTGGGCACTTCACTGATTAGCGAATTAGAAAAGAAATGAAATATATATGTGATGGTATAATGCGATGGATTAAAAGAGGTCTGCGCTGCTAGGAACAGCCTTAAAAACAGCCGTATCTGTGGTGAAATTGGAAGAGATGGAGCAGTGATGCTGTTTAAAGCGTGAGAAAAAAGAGAGCAAGCAAATAAAGACAGGAACGAGAGTCCTAAAAGCATGTACAAAGTGGCCCTAATGCACTCAAGTGAGAGATGACGCTAGCCTCCTTATTGCACGGAGGTCCAATCCGTCGCTTGCTAATAGCGCCGAAAAAGCTCGAAATATCCCCAGGATGGTTTTCACCTCCATTACTGGATTTCACACGTCTCCAAATTATTTTGATCCACAATCGCACGTCGTGTGTAGAGACATGAAACACTGCTAGGACTGCCGCAATTCTTGACGTCATGTCCATGGTTTTCACGGATGGATTGATTTTCTTAAAATGTTCTTGATTGTTCTCTAATAATGTTGGTGCGCTTTGCGTGAAAATGTGTCCATAATTTTTAAATTAGTTTCCTTGGGCTTTGTTGTCCACGTGGGAGCTCTGATTAGCGAGGGCTGGTTGAATGGTTTGTCAGTCTAGCCCATCCGCAATGAACGCCTGACAAGATGCCTTCATATTGTGGAAAAATACATATCCCCCTCATGCTCAGAAAGAGACAATGCCATCCATCGCTAGGGAGGCAGTAAATAAAAATATCAAATAACAGGGTCGTCTGTTTGATCTACTTGCTAAAGCTTAAGTTTATTTCCCATAATCCTTTATTTTCATGCACTATCCAATGTCATTTCACATAATACAGCAACCCCAAATCAAAACAGTTCTAACCAGAGTGTTTTTCCTTATTTCTACAGGCTCCTTATTTATCCCCTCATTAACACACTTGGTTTAACTCATCAGCACATTAACACAGTGCTGGTTAGCATGGCCACATTGGCCCCTTCAGGTCTATGTCGCAATTGCACTACTTCAGTCTAAAAACACATTTTTTCATAGATGTCCATTTAAAAATCTAAACAGAAAATGTTTCATTATTATAAAACACATTTGCATTCTCATACAGGTAATGAGTATATTACATTTTTAAGGGCTTTTAGCAGCATGGAATGTACTAATATTTTGCCCTGTGTGCTGGTGAGATCTGATTATTGGACAGTATGTAAAGCTCAGGTGATTGGCTGGTGGTTTGGGGGAGGGTCCTGTACCAGCTAAATACTCATGGACAGTTTTTTCTAGATATAATTAATACAGACCCACTTTAGCTCTGGGTGTGTCAGTTTATAAATAGCCCAGGCCTGTACTCATCTGGATACTGAACTCCAAATGGCATTGTGCGCTATCAAATGAAAAAGGGGCTTAAGTTAAGTATACAAATTTGACCCACAAATGCCCCTTCTGACAAAATACAGCCAGGCCTGTTTTTTGGTTTATCAACATGGGTGAAACCTTGTAGTTTTATGGCCAGTGACTGGTTACATTATCTGTCAGGGAAACAAAGCAGATTAGGGGAGGAAAAGAATTGTGGGTAATACGCTGCTATCAAATAACAAGCATAGAAGGGCCGCCTATACAGAGGCAAATAACAGAGGGAGAATTCGGAGGTGACTTCTCGCAACACACTGTATAGCTCAGGGGTGGGATTATAAAGCAATTAGCTGGACTGATGGTGATTAATACTGTGGCTAATAGGATGAGGCTGAACAACCGGACGGGGAAGGAGGGGTACAGAATGCAAAAAGCCTGGACATGAGACAATCAGAGTGCATCAATCATAAACGACAGCTGAGACACAATCCAGGGGCTCCATTTGTCAAGAGAGAGACAAACACAGCTCAGCAAAGTTGCAGGACAAGCATTAATTACCAAGATCTCCAGACACTTCAGATTGTAAACTGGAGTCAGACACTCACTGCTAAGTCAACTAGAACTTCAAGACAATGTAGTTTAAAATAGCGCACACGTTTATTATATTGCAGAGATGCTTTCTGTATCTTTCAAATATCAGTTCAAATATCTGAGTGGACACCATCCCTCTTATAATGCTGGGATACTAAATGGCCATTTTGTTGTCTTTATAAAAGCTAATTGGCTAGGAAGTAAATTGTAATATTCAAACTGACAACATTAGCCTGTGGTCTGTGTTTAATGCTTAACATTTATAAGTTGTTTAAAATGACTAGTTTAGTTTAACTAGCTTAACTGAACTAGTTCCAGTTATACAATGGCTCTGTCGCAACCCATTGGCTCTTAGTGAAATATATACCATTGCATTGTGTATCTTTTGTGTTGTACTGTGAAATATGAACAACAATAAACTGTGCTGATAAGATTCTTAAGAACAAAAGGCACAGTACCTGCAGAATGCACAGCTGTCTCTTTCCTTTCTTCTTCAGTTCTTCCTATGGGGTCGCTGGGAGGGGTGAAGAAAAGATCATATTAGCACAACAGTGGCTCAGACTGACTGCAAAGATACACATCTCCCACCACACATTGTCCTCTAAGCCCTGGGCAGCTTAGTAAACCCTCAGGCTGTCCGGAGGACCAACAGAATGATGCAGTATCACTTAAAAGTACATAGAAGATGGAAAACAACTAGGTTGTAAGGGTAGGCCGGGGCAACAGTCCTCAGTACTGCATTATGTGGGCAAACTTAGGTTTATAAACCTGTCTGAGGTTATATGAACACAATTATAAATTCACAAATTCATGGACAGAATGCATACATGTATTTAGGAGAAATCAAACATATACTTTCTAAGCAACAAAAAGCTGCACTTACAAACTGGCAAAATAAATTGACACAGAACTTAATACATATTATTGCAAGGCATTATAGGTGAGATAACCTATAGCTCAGGTCCTTGAGATTTCAGGTGCATCACTGAATAAACTGTATTAATGTTTACATTTTCCAGACACTTTTATCCAAAGCAACTTACAATACATTCAAGTCACACATTTTTACCAGTACATGCGCTCCCTGGGAATCGAACCCGCAACCTTTGCACTGCTAACGCAATGCACTACCAACTCAGCTATACAGGTGCACATTATGTTTATTATTACTGTGCTCACAAGTAAATTCAAACCGAAGCAGTTTCAGCATATATGAGGATTCATATTAACTGACATAAGACTTTAATTCCCACTAGGGCTCAGGATCATATACTTATATACCCTGAACATTCAATTAAATATGTTTTGAATAACATCTTCAAGTAGCCTGAAGGCACATCTGTAATTTAAGTTCATTAATTAGCACAGCTCTAAATAAAACACATTGTTCAGTGAAGAATTGAATTGTAACATCTGAATGTCCACGTACAGACCTGTGCTGAAAAAGTCAACTTAAATTAAATACGCAGAAGAAGACTGGAGCTCAGGAGACTTAATGCCAATTTAATATTCTGTTAATTAGATATTGCACAGTCCTCGTCCCAAAACTGAAATAATGGGCTGGTGCTGTATTAAAGGTAGAGGAAAACCTTTACGAAACCAAACTGAAACCTACAAAGAACTATTTTAAATAAGGATAACTATTTACAATTAAAAAACAAAAACATTAAAAACGTATGCAGAAATTTTATTACTACCATGGTTACATTAAACATTAAAATAGACAGATGAACTGACAGAGAAAGAAAGAAAGAAAGAAAGAGATAGACATGTCTCCACGCCCAATTTATAAACCTTTCTTTTTTTATAATGATTTCATACAGCCCCAGTTGTAACAGATGTCAGTCTTCATTATTTAACATCTAAAATGCATTCTGAGACCTGTAGACGTTAATCCTAGACAATTCACCTCCATTTAGTATGATTTATAACACACCGCTGACCACCTACTGCAGTATTCAATTAATAAAGCAGAACTGCACGCTTGCCAAGTCTATCAATGCTCATCTCCATGGGACCATATTCCTCCATTTTCCACCTTTTTATCTGTTGCACAAAGTGTGTAAAAACAGACTGCAGAGATGGTATACAAACCACTAAAAATTTAAAGGGATAGTCACCCACATTTGAAAATCCTGTCACTAATGTTGTTCCAAGCCCACATCACTTACAATCCACAGACAGCTGTGTTCAATCACTGATCACTTGTTAATGGTAGTTGTGTGACAATATTAAAACATTACATATGTTGACACTCAAGTAATACATATATAAGAGAATATGTTTGAATTGTTACATATATGTACATGTACCGCATAGTAACAAAATTATACTGGCCTTGCATCTCACTTCTAACACAGACACAGGATGATTCAAAACTTTAAAAGCCTGCCAACTGCAAGAGTTTGAAAACCTGGAAACATTAGTGTGGTGACACTAGTGGAACAGAAATTAAAAATACAGGTGATGAGGTGTTTAAATTGCTACAGAGAGCTTTGACAATAGCATGCTTCCTTTGTCAAGGACCTTCTGGGATCCATTTTTCTTTGACATTTCATTTTCACCGCCCCTTGCTGATACACTGCATGATCTGTTCTCATGACTCAACATCAAATTTGCCTGACAAAGGCCGAAAGCTAATGTTTTCAAAGCTCGTCCTGCATGGTGCAGGCAGCAACAGGAACCAAAGGCTTCAGACTACATCATGACATTTCATACTGGATAAAAGCCCCTAAAAACAGAAGAGAAACACATGGTAGCCATATTGTTGAGACTCATTCCCAGAAGCCACACATTCCTCTTACTGTCTGAGAAAAAGTTTTTAATTTATGGACGACTGGTAAACCAAGGTGACCTAGCGTTTATTAGTGAGAGCTGTAAAACCACGCTGGACAGATGGGTTGCCACCTGCTAAAAGCAGTTTCAAACAAACACAATTTTTTGTTCGTGTTTTCGTTATGGCACCAACAGCAAAGGAGACAAATTTTCAAACTTTTACCATCAAATGATTCTTACATACTAAATCTCTTTTATTTGTAACAGAAATGTGACACTTTTAGAGGCGGCAATAGGATACAGTAACTCACGCTGTGGATTCATATATATATATAAACAAAAGATTTATAAAGTATAAACAAAACAAAACCGAGCTATTTAGTCACTTCCAGGTGATAAACAGGACTGATACTGCTTGAGCAGTCAAATGAAAAAATACCCCCCAAAATGATTTGTAATTAAAATGTTTCTGAGAGACTATGCAAAGCACTGCATGATTCTTGCTGCGCATTGCCTGTACTTAACCGCAGACTACGCTCCATGCATAATACATCAACCCCTCTCATCTTTGCCTTAAAGACACACAATAACACACCAGCCATGTCTGCGTAGCTGTGAGCAGACATGCCGGTTTGCGTGCTTGTTGGAAATTTATGAGAGAATAATGACAGTCATCAATAACGTGAAGGGTTCTGTATTTTAGGTGCTTTTTCATAAAAACTTCAGCAAATATTTTGTTAGATGCAAACTATTGTGTTTGATGTTTCAGACATTTTGTTTTTGGAAGGTTGGGGGAAAAGTACATTGCATTCCAAAGGGAACACAAAGTGACACAAAGTTCTATATATTAAAGTTTTGCCCACCGTTGACAAAAACAGAAACTTTCAGAAACTTTAAAACAACGTAACTGACGTTAAAGGCTAACTCTTTGCTAACTCTTGCAAAGGCTGGCGATGAGGGTTAATGTAGTTACTGGGAAGAGCATTTTAAGTAAGGCCAGTATGTGTTTTCCTCCGATGAGAGAGGTTTTCAGTAAAGGCCATGAAGCTAATTGCAGGTTTCGATAGGCCATATGCTTTAGCTTCCCGCGATGCTGACAGCGCAGGGTAGCTACTAAGACCGTATAATTGGCCCTTTTTCGAGAACAGAAAGAAATCTTCCACAGAAAACATGAAAAAGGAAGAAAGGAGAATATCAGGGGTCATCAAAAAATATCTGACATGTTCAGAGGAAACACAGCGATTTAAAAGCTCTTAATAGTGTCTGGAAAAGTAGATTTTACTTGGCTATGGAAAAACTCTTATCTTAACTCATAATGATAAGATTTCTGAGGAGTGCGGTGTTGTGGTTACCAAAGCATCGCATGGATGTAGTCAAGGTATAATTTGCCCAAGTTAAAATCCCTGTAAAATTCTGTTTGTAGATATTGCTCAGCACCTGTTATCGATGTGTTTCTTTTTATTTTCATTTTACAGGCTGCAATGCAATTGTTTGAAGTAACTGCGCACCCTTCCTACATAACACACACAATTTAGGGCATCAGACTATGACAAAAAAATAAATGCAGGGATAAGAAATTAGCTTGTCTAATCCCCAGTTCTAAATATGGGCATCAGTGATGTAACAGTGATTTCAAACATAACATATGTAAAGCAATAGATTTTAATAGCATTCTTGTACAGTTACACACACCAATATTTTTATGACTACAGAAACATTACTAGTACCACTCCGTTCAGCAACTGTTCACAGCCTAGGCAGTAAACAGCTATTAATTAGCCATAGAAGTTTGCAAGTGGCCATCAGGAAGCGTTGAATACTTCGAGAGCACAAACCACTTAAGTCCCAAATACGAATCCAGAACAAGGCCGCCGCACGGGGAGAAAATGTGTGGTTTCACAATAAATACAGTTCCCAAAAGCTTGAGTGTTTGGATATTGTTGGTTCCCAAAATGATGCTCAATTTTCTGGCGCTACTATTTTCTGACACTGGTTTATTGAACCACAGCTGTAAACTAGGCCTAAATTTTAGGGTGAGAACTTTTAATTTAATTGCAGTGTCTGTTATTGTGATGCTGGGAATGGAAACAGTTTGTCATCAGATGATTTGTGTCATTATCACTGCTAAAGCAGAAAATCTAAAATAATGCAGAGCTTTAATTCTTTTGCTCTGTACCGTTTACAAAATGTTTAATTTTTATACTAGTTATGACTCAAAATTTCCCTTCCAAATATTGGTTTTGCTATTAAAAAATAAAATGAAGACAATGACTTTTACAAGTCGAAAGGCCATTTTAAAAGTCACTACAGACTTTTACCGACAGGAGGAAATATTAGAGGCTGATAAATTTTCTCAAAATACCTGCTATTTAGTGAATTTAAAAGTAAATTGTAAAATGTGCTGCAAATAATGTAGTTTTGAACATTGAGGCAAACTGTTCACAAGGACACAACTTTAGGATATACAAATAAAATTATGTGAATGTACAGCTTTTACACAAAACCCAGTGTGTTAATTTAGTCACATAAGTGCCAAAGAAACACATATTTACAGAACAAACACAAGACGTACCAATATGATTGCAACCCCATTGGCCAGAACCCTCACAACCGGGGGCATAGTCCAAAAACTAATGTAGTTTAATGTAAATCGCTAAACATAGCGCTAAACATGTGGGTGTGGCTAATCCTCAGATTGAGCCAGTTACTCTGTGGGGGGTGGTGTCGGCTAGTCAGCTGGAGAAAACTTTCTAGTACAGGCCAACAGAGAGAGAAGACCCAGACAGATAGCAATTAGGAGAGTCAACACTACCTAAAAGTAACAAGCTGCAATTTCAGCTTGCACTCAAGGGTCTCCCTGGAAAATAGCTAAAAATGAGCTTGGATTCGACGTGGTTTTGAAATAAGTATCAAGGGAGCCAGTTCAGCCTGTCAGATGGACCAACACATTTAAGGTGCTGTCTGAGCGAGAGGTGGATTCACAAACATCTTTCCCCCTCACAACACACAAGGTGTTCCCAACCTCATCAGCTTAAACTGCTCAGAGACGATATTACCTCAGCCTCACAATGATGGGAAGAGTCGTGTTTACCTCATAAATCACATTTAGAAAACACTTTATAGCCACATTTGAATAAAAAAAAACATTACACTGATTTTACATTACACTGTAGTTCAGACACAAGTGGACAATGTTTTCTTTATTATACTTTTTAGTAAATAAACATACATATAATGTGTGAGGTGTACTGTGTTGCAATTTTAATATGCAATGTTTTTGTTCGTAACTCGTATAGAGAGAATAAGCATCTTTTTTTTAGACAATAGGGAATAAATCGTCATGGGCTAATGAAAAACTTGACAGATGTCAGGAGATTCTCTTGCATAGAAGTAACAACAACAAACATGCAACTGTACAAACAATGTTTCATGGCAAAACTCACAACATTGGTCATTGTAACTAATTTCTCTTGTTGTTTTGGGCCTCATTTGCCCAAAAGTTATGTAAATATTCAGCTTTTAATTTATCCGGTACCTTTGTGGCTGCGGATAATTGTAGTTTTTGGCTTTAAGATTATTAGTTGACTTAAATACACAACCTTTGGATATCCCTCTTAAGAGGCTACGCTGTGACATCTTTCTTGTTCCTAATTAAATGTGAATGAGAGCTCCTTGGCTTCTGAAAAGCTCTTTGTAAATGTCCATACCTTTGACCACAGTTCTTTGACAACTACAATGAGTTTCTGTCAATTAGGGAATTAATCCAGTAAAATCCACAAGTGATAATGGATTTTTTAACATGCTTCCTACTTCATTAGCCTGTGGTATCAGTGGAGAGGATTATATCATTCGGACAATCACCAGAGTATTGATGGACTCAATGTATTCATGCCTCTCATTAAACAAGAGATGAGTTCAAAAGCCAAAAAGAGTCACATTACCTGCTCTCTAATAATTAAGACCTCTTTCAAGATAGTTGCAAAAGGCTCAATTAAAGGCTGATTACTGATCCAGTGTTTTTAAGAGGGTAAACATTGCCTCTCTTCATTAAGATTAAAAAGCCATATTTAACCTTATGTGCAGTAGATAACAACAAGGTCATAGTTTCAATGGTTCTAAAGTGGAGATTGTGGAAGTTGTTCATAGAATCTGCTCAATAAACACAATAGAACCTTGCTCTGTGACACAACTACAACTAGATTCTTCTAATGTTCATCTAGATACCTTTTGAAATAAGGTCATTTATGACATGGGCTAAAACACGTTCACCATACAATAAATGTACATAACAGAAATTCCTCAATTCAGATTCGGAACAGCCAGTGAGAACCATGTTGGCTATCAATGTAAATTCCATTGCCGTTACTTTACAGGGGTCAAGATTTGTTCTGTTTGAAAAGCAGTTGGGCTGCCTTACGCAAAGATTGAGGACATACGTTTCAACGCATTCGATAACAAATGCTGGAACATTTCCTAGATCATTATCAGTGAAAATGGAGTCTGCACATCACAGTTAGTAAAGCTACTTCACAGGCGGCAACTAATTACTACAGACTTCAAAGTGGCACAGGCTGGGCGGAGACAAAGCACAGTGGGAGTCCTGACTGGTTTGATTTTAGAAGCCACAACAAGGGGCTGCACACTAGAAGGGCCATTGAGATGCTCAAAGCTCACAGCTTCTTGGAAAAATTGCTTATATTATCATGCATCTTATAAAGATGCTTTGCTCTAAACTGGAACAAGGTCGTCAAACAAAACCATGCTTTGATGATCAGGGACTAAATACCCACATCTTGCTTCGGCTGTAAAAGGCAACTGGTTTTCCATGGTTTCTGGCTAATTCGTGAAACAGCACTGATGTTGTTCACCAGCAAAGCTTAGCTGGTACAGATGGTCTATTAGCATGGTATTTCTGGTGAAGTGAGTTAGGAATCTTAGCGGGGGCGCTAGAACATCAGGATTCCATGGAGGAGAATGACATCCAAAACAAACACAACTATGCCATTTATTTTCAGAAAAGCATCTCACATTACTCAGGGGGAAAAAACTACCTTTGTTTATTCCATAAAGTGAAGGACCATATAATCTTTTATCTTCCAACCTTTCTGTGGAGCAAGCCAGCTTCACTTCCATCATAGCTACTTGGTAGAGAATGTAGCGCAAACCCACAAAGAGAAGATAAACGAACAAACCCCAAATGCAATTCTAAATATGATGTGATCACAATCTATTCAATAAAAGTGGTAAATAGGAGTAACGGTTTGGTAGAGAAGTCCGCAGAAGGGACACTGTCATAATATCCGGTGCTCATATGATAACCTAGAGAAACAGCCAGTGTGACTTTTATTAATATGGAAATCTCAGAACTCATCTTCCAAACTTCATCTTGCAATTGCAGTTTGTTCATACCAACCTAAAAGTTAATATCCTATTAGGATGCTCTGAGCTGCGGAGAATTCAAGGGAGACACAAGATGGAGTTTAATAAGCAAATTTATTGGGGATGAATGTTGGTTTTTAAACGCTGTGATGAGATATGACACTTTCTGCTGAAACTGTGGAGTACCAAAATTCTCAAGAGTTGAAAATGGAAATTTGTTCTGAGTGTTGATCCGCTGGGAGAAAAGAAAAACTGAAAAAAAATTGGCAGCACGAAAAAAGTGAGAGATATTTCACATTGAAAAACGTGTGATCATAGCTCTGAGGTAACAACCCGTGCTTTGAGTCTGAGAGAACATGTAAGATGGCCTCTCTATACACATGCAAATGAACAGCCTACTCACCAATGCAGATTGGCACTGGCAGAGATTTGACAATTACCTACTTTTTCACTCAAGACACAAACCCAGGTGCAACTCAGTCAACACACTGCGAAATGAACAAACCGTTCCTCAGAATAGATTTAAAGTAAACATGAAAACTTCTTATCTTTTTGTAAATGAAAATTGAATATGTTTGTCTTGTCTTGGTTTGTCTTTTATTAAAATGCACTATAACTTGCAAACAACTTACAATTTGAATTAATGTCACCAGGCATTAACTTTCTATCCAACCACCTATTATATAGAAACAGGTTTAATGCTTGATCAATGCCCTATTTTTCCCCACATGGAAACTGATTATATTAGATTGTGTGCATTATGTTGACCTCAAGAGACTATAAACAAAACACGTTATGTGCACCGTAGGACTGTTTTAAACCCTAGTTAGCTGCCTTGTTGTCTAAGGACAAAATCTCTTTTCAGTTCACAACTGATTTTAATAGTTTGCCATCTTGATTTCTCAATCACCTCGCAGCAGGATTCTGGGATTGCATCCTCTACAAAGTATACATATAGTGCTTCCTTAAAAACGTATCTTTTTTTTTCAGCGTTCTGGCTAAAGACATGCTAATAATGCTCTAAATTGCTGTTTCTGAGGTTTTAAAACCAAATACATTTGTCACCCTAAATCTTTAAAAGGGTGTTTTTCCCCCTCAAATTACCGGTCAGTTCATAAACAACACATAATTACTTCTGTTAAATGGCCGTTTTGTTTGGCAGGCAAACAAATCGGAAAGGGGATATGCAAAAAGTCACCGCTTATTAAATACCACAGTGAGCAGCGAGCGCTTCAGTGAAGATTAAATTTAACACATCAATTCAGTTTACAGTCTATTGAAGCCGGTGGCGTAATTAAATGCAGACTCTTTTCCTCTTGTCCCCTATCCTTCTTTATTCTCAGGCTGTGTCTTCTCGGATACATGATGGGGGGGCACTCACAGAAGCTAGCTGTCAGTTGAGATCGGGCTGCGGATGAGGAGCCAGAGCGCTGTCACTCAGCGTCGCTCTCCCGCCATATCAAAATGCAGCGATAATCATGCAGCTACAGATGAAGGAGAAAAACAAGCCAGTGGTCTGCGCTGACGGCAGAGCATGCCGCCTGGAATGCTAGCTTTGTCATACATATCAATTGCGTGACATTTCACAGCAAAAAACACCCGCCTCAGACGCCTACCTGCAGATTCCAGTACCAGTCAAACATGCAAATCGCCCCAAAAGCATCTGCCATTTACCAGCAGAGTTGTTGTGGACTGTTATGAAGCGTTTATTTGTTCATGTTTGTGATATAAACTCTTTTAAAGTGCATAAAATACAAGACATTCCTGTATAAAATGGGGCTGTCATGGACTAATGGTTTGAAGCTGACTTAAACCTAAACTTCACATTTATTCATTTGGCAGACGCTTTTATCCAAAGCGACTTACAATGAATTAAAGGTACACATATTTTTTAATCAGGCCTTGCCTTCCCCTGGGATCAAACCCACAACCTTTGCGGTGTTAACATAATGCTCTACCAGTTGAGCCAACAGGAATGCTGTTGATTCCCAAACAGCTGCAATGACTTCATTTCTCACTGGATAAATTATGAGGTCACAACTAAATTACTCTGGGAGGGGCCAATGTTGCTACGTCAGGATGCTTAAAACAAACCTTAACTCATGTTATTAGCCTGACCGTTACTTCATCAGAGTGAACTCTGAGAGTGTCTCTTTGAATCCTGCAGATTATTGGACTGGGACGTATCAGGAATGGGACATGAGTGGCGTCGGTCCGATTGATTGGTTAATTTTAAGGCTTGGTGACAAACTTGCAGCAAAGCAGCCGAAACGCAGCTGCTCTTCCCACAGTTAGCAATCACAGAAGAGCACAGAGTGCCCACCTGCAACAAACCATGCGTCACTTTATAGCCCAGACTGCTGTCATCCAGTGGCTGAAAATAAATATAGATCGCTATAATTAAAGAGGGAAAACATCTGTGTGGAAATATGTTAGCTACCTGGCTAGGGGAGGCAGAATGGTAGAAGAGTTAAAGCCTTAGGAGGTAACGCTAGAAAAATAAATAAACCTCGAATGCTTCAAAATGCCATGTTGAAAATGTACAGTGTGTTATAACTTTTGAAGTCCTGGTTTACTATGTAAACTGAAAATTATGTAAAGTTTAACTCCTGACTAAGGGTGGATTACAATAATGAATAAGTGATGGTTTAGTTAATTTATTAAATTAACTATTATTAAAATACATGTTGTATAGTTGATGAATAGTTTATATATGTTTTTTTCTTAAATATATATTTTTTATATTTTTACTTGTGGTGCTTTAAGTCTCATGCATATATTAACCTGTAACCAGAAGATTTGGTGATTTAAATTAACTCCTTTAAAACATCACCATTACATATTTAGAAGACATTGTTCCATGTCTCGCTAGGTTTTCTTAAGTGTTCTGCCATAAGTGTTGTGTTTTTAGAATGCATTCTTGTCTGTTCCATTGCACTCTGTCCATACTTTGTGTTCTTTAAGTACAAACACATTTTATTGGGGTCAGATTAACCCCCTTAACTTTCCTTCAGCTTCATCTAATAACTTTACAAAAAAATGCCCAACTCTTGAATCATCAGTCCATCTACTAATCTGCTTAAACCAGTGCTGCTAATCCCAAACTAGCATCGCATGCTAATCTATGTTGCATAATCTGCTTTCGAGGGTTTGTAAGAGCTTTATCCGAACCGTATCAACACAGTGCTTCCCACAGCCAGCTCCAGTCCTCCTGCCGCCGGCCGGCGTTCCCGATATGTGGATTGTGGGCTTTCATGGAGTAATATTAACACTACAGCTGCCGCCCCCCCGATGAGCTCTTTGCCCTTTATAGATTTGAATTCGAGTGTAGCCCTCTCGGCAAGCTCATTAAAACCGAATGACAGCCCTCAGAAACAGCCACTGCTATAATCATGCAATCAAAATGCATTATTTGGCTTCTTCAGGTGCACTGTAATGAATACGGCCCCTCTTGCACTGTACTCAATTGATATCAATTGAGCCCATTCTGTCCTCGTCTGTCCCTGTGGAAATCACTATTCAGATGGACATTATCATAAGAGGAGCAGAATGGAGTGATAAAACAGGATTGTGTAATTACAGCCACGAAAATGGTTTACAGGTGACTGTTTCTCACAGAGAGATATGAGAAAATCTGCTAATCCTAAACATAATCATTTAGAGTACATGCTAATGTTGACTTCTCATTGACCTCCATGTTGTGGAATTGTTTTGAGGGATTCAAGTTCTTAGACATTTCTACTGTTTTGGATTAGAAAAACAAATAAACAAGCGTACTGACTAGCAGACTATTTTTTAGAGTTTTTTGTTTTAAAGGACAACAGATGGTTTAAACTCCAATAATGCCTGAGTATTAAGTTTTCTTTAGATCAGAGGAATATATTGAATGTGTATTTTGGTGTTTTTGTTTTCTTTAAATGTCATACGTCCACAAACAGCTGCATAAGATCTGCAAAGTTACAAAGCGCAAAGTGTCCCACAAAATTATTCACTTTTAACTAAAAACCAGACCTTATCCAGTCCAGACCGCACCTCTGCCAACACCTCACCCACTTTCTTATGCCACAGTGTGAGAATTTTTACAGTTTTGTTGCCCCCTTATGACTGATCCAGCGGTCCAGAAATAACCTTAATGACTTGCTGAGGGACGTCACTCAACTATCGGTAGTTACTGAGTTCCACTGATAACTGCTGCTGTCTACTAAAGAGCCAAGGACAAAATTTTCTAACTCTGCAGACGTTTCGCTGTCGTCAGCTAGCGGCTGACTTTATTCATTCCTCGGAGGACTTGCTTTTCTTAGTGGGCAACTAAATCTTACTGACTACGTGGACAACTTGTTCTTCTCAGCAGGCGACATCGCCTGGACAATCTGCTGCTACAGAATCATATGTAAGTGTATTGTATGTATGTATGTAAATTTGTATGTGTTTGCTATTGGCTGTTCAGACGCAGAGTGGCAGTGTGGAGTAATGTATACTGTTTATCATTCTATCAAAAAAATCTGAGGAATTTATGCATACAGACAGTATTTCTGTTCTTTGCTTTTAATTGAAGGCAAGAAAGTGAAAGGAGGCTAACAGTTTCACCACATGCTTAAGATATTTGGCCCATCACTGAGGTAAACTGAGATTTTCCAAAGGATGGATTTTGTAGAAATCTATGCATTAAGAAGGACAGGGCATACAGGAGCTAGAATAATGTGCATTATGGGAAAAATGCTTTAAAATAACATAATTATTTGTATAACATTTATATTATACATCTTTTTAAAAAAATATAAAGTATATAATTGCACTGGGAGGAAAACACTGGGAGGAAGGTTAATCATTTTTTTTTTTTATCAAATTATTTAATAATGAGTACAAACATCAAAACAATGTTTGTTCTGAAGGCAGCAACATTACCCCAGGTAATTGTGATTCAATATGTAAAGTGAGTGCAACCAAACAAAATAGATCTATTGAGAACAATGCCAGATTTGATTATTTAAAATGCATCACAAGTATGAGGAAAAAACACCCTTTGGATAGCAGAAGATTCAGAAAAAATCATTGTTGTGGTGACAGATGGCACATGAAAAGGTAAGTGAAAAAAAATACTGGGCAAGTTTTTAAAAGCCTAACTTTGTGTAAAAGACGTTTTACAGGTTGCTAGGCAACTCTCATTAAACCGGATGTTTGCTATGGTGTGGTAAGAATAAAACTGCAGCCAAATTTTGATGCTTTTTAGAATCATGATTTCATTTGAGGATTAAGAGTTTTAATAATTAAAAAAAATTGTATGTATCCAATTATGTATGTATGACATATGTATGTAGTGTCAAAGTTTTTAATTCAAAATGTTCTGCTTTCTCAACCAGTTCTGCACTACAGAATTCACACTGTCAATGTGTGGTGATAGTACTTAGTACTTCTGATTTTAGCTCCTCCCCAGCAATTTGAAATGAGAGCGAATATGCAGATTAGGTCCCTCATCCTGTGAGACGTGACTAGCCTTGCTGTGAGTGGCCAGCTGAACACCACAGGAGACCCTTGTGCTAAAACAACTGTATTATTCACAAACGCTTTCCTATTGAAATAGATTCTTCATTCCAGTTTAATGTTTTGGTTGCTAGTCCACACAGTTTCGACTGTAAAAATGTCCTTTACAGTCGATCTCCCTCAGATTGTCTCTTTCTGAGGTGAAAGGTAAGGCATATTATAGATGCTCTGATAGGCGCGAAGAGGATGAGAGGTTTGCCGAAAGCCACTGTAAAAGAGCTACAATGCATTTGAAATGGAGAGGTACGTGGTTTCCATGCGTAAAGCTGCTCTCACTGAAGCACATGAAATTTCTGTAATAGCACCTGATCCTGTTATTTAGCATGTGCCTTTAACTCATGAATACAGACGTCACAGAGTAATCTACAAAAGTGACAGGCTTTGTAGATGTTTTCTTTTGGTTATCTTACAAAAAAATAAGAGCCTGTGAATATTGCAAACTGGCACAAAGCAGTCATAAAAGAATCGTCAATATTAACCTACATTTATGCATTTGGCAGATGCTTTTAACCAAAGGGACTGTACATTTGACATATGTTTTACCAGTACATGTGTTCCCTGAGATCGAACCCACAACCTTAGCATTTCTAAGACAATGCTCTACAGACCAAGCTACAGAAACCGTCTCAAATGAGCTGTAGGCTGGTGAGTATGTTTGCTCGAGTTAAAGTGTGAGATACATTTTTAATGAGATTCCCTGAAATTTCTCCCTCTTGCACCATTTCTGTCTCAAAATATCTTCCGTCCATTCCTTGTTGGAAAAGTCAAGTTCAACTGGTAGCTGTGTTTTGGAACAAGATAGCTGATTACCAGCCAAAGTTGACTAGTAGAAGCTAGTTATGACCTTGTCAGAAATGAGTATTAGCTGGTCCAAGATGGTTATCAGCTCGTGAACTAGTAAACCACCAAACAAACCAGCCACCTGGATCATTTTATAGAAAGTCTTTCTATATTTTTCCCCATTAATTTTTCCTACTGACTGAAACCTATAGGGCATATAAGGCAATACTTGGTTTTATTGATTAGCAAAACTAAACCTAATGTGAAAAGTTGTAAGGTTACATTATAAGGCTTGGCAATGCCAGCTGCACAGATAAATCTGAATGAATTAGGATAATCTGAAAGAAAAGATATACAGCCAGAAATCTGAATAAATGTGCATAAAAATAGACAAATATTAGGCTTAGTTTTGACTACATGTATACTTTAAGACACTGATCCTATCAAGCTACCCTCAGAATCCTTCCTATCTCCATATACACTTTTTTACCTCAAATACGATTTGATTTATACGATTTGACAGATCAACAACATCCATCACTGGATTAAAAGCTCAATCTTATTAATTTAAGAGTCTATTTTCGGCTTGGAGCGAATCATTAGCTGGATTTTGGATGTGTACGTGGGTTTGGTGAGGAGAACGGCGACAGCAGCATCTGAAAGCCCTGTAGATTAAAGCCGTTAATCTGGTTTGGGTGACAGTGGTCTGGCTAGACTCAGGGCTGCAGCTGGCAGCAGAGGTCTGAGGGATTCAATTAGAGAAGAAACTGGGCGGAGATGTGTTTATCTGGCCTCCAACAAAACACTCCACCCTTTGTTTTTCCATCTGTATTTATTCATTAAATTAGTCCTTATTATTCGTTTCTTCCATTTTGTCAAAGCACAAACACACAGTGACCCCTTCACTAACTTTTAACCAATTATTTGTAGGCGTCCGTGTGAAGTCACTTCCTGTCAGGTAAGCGCTTCCTGTTAGCTCATCTGGTAGAGCATTGCGTTAACACTGCAAAGGTTGTGGGTTCGATCCCAGGGGAAGGCAAGTCCTGATAAAAACATGTGTACCTTGAGTTCACTGTAAGTCGCTTTGGATAAAGGCATCTGTCAAATGTAAATGTAGTGAATATAACACGGACCTTGCAGAGTAACTATAGGTGGTTCAACTCCATAACTATAAATTTACATTGTCTGCTGAAATTGTCAAATTACTATTTGTTTTAATTTTTAATCAGTCAGCTTATTTTTGTTAAATGCTTGTGTTAAATGTCTCTGAGTTTAACGTAATGTCTTAAGTTTAACTGCACTTATATGTCTAGCTTATATGTCTAGCAAAAATGATGTGAAATACAGACACTCAGTCAAGCAAATTCTACCAGATATATGCCAGCATGCTTCACACAGAGATAATGTCTCGCGTTAAAAGTACCTTAAAAGCTACACACCAAAGGCCTGCAAGAAATAAAGCAATCATAGCTATTACAATTTCATTTCAAAGAGGTTATTTGTTTGCAAGTAAAATTAGCCTGAGATTATGTTCAATTTCCTTCAAAATACTGGGTAGAATAACGAAATCTTTTCAGAGCAGAATCTGATAGGGCTATTATCAAATGTTGTCCTTACTCTATTCATTCCAACAACCAAAAAGGAACATAAATAAGATGTTGAATACTGCACTGTAAGTTATAATGACTTGCACAAATACCTACATTTCACATCCAAGCAAATTGGCCAGACAGGTGGACGATAATGACTTGACAGTAGCAGAAAGATTACATTTATAAAACATTTTTACCCTGTGAACCACGAACGCACAAACATAAAACAACAAATAGCTGACAAGCGTTGTCAACAGAGACCCCTGGCTGAGTGGGTTTAGGTCCCACACAAAGGAATTATTCAGGTTAAAATGAAGTAATTGCGCTTACAATTCAATAGGATAATAAGGTAATTATGTGTATTTTTAAAGCTGTTGTTTTTAAAGTGCAAAAACAGGGTTGCTATTGGTCAACCACTCAGACAATGTGACCTCAAGGTCATTGGTTAAGACAATGTTAATCCACAGTATGTTCACACAACCAAACTATTTAAAAATTCTTGCGATTTTTGAAAGAAAAAACCTTCCTCTCATCATTTATTGTCTTGCAAGCTTCTCAACAAGACCAAGACATAAAAACAAAAAAGCTTTTCTCAATTTCCCTTTGCAGAACTTGGTCTCTAATCAAAGGTTTAAAAAACGCAAAGCCAATTTCTTAACATAAAAAAACTGTGATCATTTTCCATAAAATGTACCTCAAATTGAGTTTCTGACTGATTAGGGTCTACAGTATTATAGTACACGGCATGTATCCGGGTGCACGGATTAATTTTCTATTTCTTTCCTATAATAAAGGCAATCACGCCCTTAAACGTGGTCTAATGATCACCCACTTACAAAAAGTGTTGTCTCTCATTTCTGGTTATTACTTCTGACATTTTAATCAAGCGTCTATTCAAAAGTACAACAGTGGTTGAGGATTTGGAGCCATTTAGGCAGCTGTCAGCCTGAAGTAAAATTTAAATCAAAGAGTCCCTTTCTGAATGACAAAAAAACACCTATTTTTACCAGATCGTAATCAAATCTGCAACACCATGTGAAGAAACTATAATGGATTAGGTGTGGTTGCTTAAAGTCTTAAAAAACTTCAAACTTGGTTGTTAACGGCATTTAAAAGTTACGTTTGTATTCTGCAATAATAACAAGTACCTACATTTATAATGAGAAATTCATTCATTACATTAGCACTAGTTTGAACTTTGCTCTTATTGTTTCAAATATATCTTGTAACCTCTGAATAGAAGCTTACTGCACTTGTATTTTGGTTCAACCGAATTAACATTTTCACCATTATTATTCCTACTTTATAGTAAAAATTCAATTTATTAAAAAAAGCATTCATCAAATTATTGTTTTAGCTAACAGAAAATGTACTTTAATTTAAGTTTTCTCTATAATTCTTATAAATATATTTAAATATATAAGAACATTCAGACAAGATGAACTCTGTGTAAACTTGCCCCGGCTTCCTAGTAACTGAATTTCCTGTGACATTTTAGGAAAGTTAATTCCTTTATGAATGTGCATAAAGACTAACATAATGCACTGTGCATATATCTCTACAACTACACATCACTGTAGAAAATGAGAAAATAATGGCATGTTTATGTAAGCTAGCCATAAGGTCAAAACATGTTTGTCATATTGTGTCAGTCACCACACATTAGTGCATAAATGTCAAGTTATTTCTCTCATTGGGTGCTGATTTTTAGTTGAAGTAATAGCCAAGGTGTTCAGTAAAATATTAACACTAATGGGCGTGTAAACACTCATTACACCAGGCTGACCTTAACATACAGATGCTGTCCATAATGCAAAGTCTTTACTGCGGGGGTCCTAAGGGGCTCGTGGATAATTATCTCCTCATTACCCTCTAACGTTTACAAAACACAATACCGTCCTAAAGGCACAAACGTCACAAAGGAATTAGCATTAGCTTGCTAACTTAGAATGCTAACTTAGTGTTACGGTGTAGCCTGTCGTTTGGCCTCATTTACGTTAATTCTTGTGTGAATTGCCTAATGAAATAAACCCTCAGAACTCATCACATTGTTTTGCTTCAGAAGACGCTTTTGTTATCGTCATCCTTGGCCGTTCACATACAATTTCTTTCAAGTGTGAGAGGATGAGTTTCTTGCCTTTGAGACCCCAAAAGCAAGAGCTGTTTAAGAAGTAGAAGATTGTCAACCCTGGTCCCTAGCCATCACTGCTTTCATGAGATAGTGGTTTTAATGGAAGTGCTTATTGCTTAACAGCTGGGGGTTTGGCAGTGTGTTGCAAAGATACCTCACAGAATGGAGTGTGTTCCCGGTGCGACCCTGTTTCTATGTAATAAAGCATAGGGGCGGGATTTGATCGGCTCTGTCGCATCTGTTGTAAATATGCTTCCGTTTATTGGTTGAAAAGGGACTGTTTTTCAATAAATCACATGAACACATGCTGGCTGTTTAATTCAACTCCAGTTACTGGAAATTTCATTCAGGTGTTACAGAGGTTTTCAATAAACTTGAGTTCAACAGAAAACAGGCCAAGGTCATGTTTCACTGCAAAACTGAAAGAAATGTGTTAAAACGGAACTTATTAATGCATGAGAAAGAGATTTTTATGACCAACAATAAAGCATGATTCTCCTTAAATTTTGTATTATCATAAGGTACCCAGATACCTATGAATTTGTGTATAACACAATGTATGTAAAACATTAAATGTATGTAAAACATTTACGCTACTTTAAAATGATTTTCTTTACTGTCTTTATTTGTCATTTATACAATATTTTATTTTATGTTAAAATTTCTAACAATTGTTAGAAATTTAAACAATCTAACAAATGCAGAACAAACACCTGCCAAAAGGTATAAATGCCAAAATGTTTAAATATAAATAAACATTTAAAATAATACATTAACACAAAAGTACTTTCTTTTCTTATAATCCTACTCTTTCTACCATGACAGATCGATTCAACCATTTTTATGAAAGGGCCAAACACAGTTTTTTCCACCTATTTATTTAACCAGGAAGTTTTTTTATGCCTCTTTAACACATTATGTAATAAAAACTCATGCGTTTCCTCCCTGTTTGATTGTCTATATCCTGCGTGTGAAACAAATGTCAGACAATCCTTTCATTTGACGACGCTCAATTTCCAGTTGTAATTTGGATTTAATGTCTATTGGCAAAGGCAAAGTGAACGCTGTAATTTCCCAATGCCGCATTACGTTCATTATAAATGCTTGGTAAACAAAAGGATCCAGGGTTTGTACTGAGCTCGGGCAAAGCCAAGCGAGTCTGAACCAATCGTATCCGATCTGCGCGTCTGGAGTTCGGCTGCCATAATTAGTGTTGTGCGCTGGGGCCTCTTCAGGAAAAGAACGTACTGATTGCTCATTACAGCTTAATAAAAATGTAATCAGCCATAAATGAAATGCATTTCGATATTTTTATCGCTATCCGTGAGCCAACGTTATTCTGAAACTGTAGTTATGTGTAATCTTTGAGCAGAGGGTATCAAATATGTTTGTGTGATTAGATTTGTTTCTCAGCTGGAAGAGAATTTCACACTCCATAGGCAAGACCATCTCTGTAGGTCTGATTTCATTATGACATTTAGATTGTGTGGTTATGATAGAATCGTGTGTATATTATCTTTTCTTAGACACGGGGCTGTGCTCTGGTTGCGATAGAGATGTGTGTTATGTAAACCTTCTCTGTTGTGCTGTGTAAACTAGTGTCAGCACGACTCGCACACTGTGATGGGAATAAGTCTGTGTGAGAGAGTGTGTGTTTGCTTACACACAGCCAGTCAGCTTACACTCAAAACAAAAGCTTTTCCTCAATCAAATAAAATGATTTAAATACAGATGCAAGCTTTTAAAATTCTCTTGTCTTTCTTCGTAACAATGTGGCTAAATTACTTATAAACACTCACTGTTTGTGAACATAAAAGTGCACGGCTGAAACACAAACTTGTAAAACATTGGATGAGACCTTACCTCAACAAGAAAAAGCGACCCATTAAAAGTATATTGTCACTATATATTGTTACTTTAATATATTGAATATTGTTGATATATGTGTGTAGCTGAAATTACATGGTATGTCCACAAACACCCTTTTCTAATTATCAAGTATGGCTATTGCAGCTACACACATGACTAACAGACATGTGGTCCCTTTCTGTTGTAGCATGACAATGTCCCTGTGCACAGAGCAATGGCCATAAAACGTGAATCTCCCTGAATCTCACAGAGAATCTCACCGCTGGTCCTTAAAGTGAAAACTGAAAAACTAATTATAACTGATATATATCAGTTCTAACATCATTTACTCATATTTCTTTCCTTGCTGTTCCTTGTTAAACACAGAACCAAAAAAATATTTTGAAGACTGCTTGTAAACCAAACTGGGACATCACTGAATTCCATAGTAGGAACAGAAACACAATGGAAGCCAATGGAGTCCAAATAGTGTTTTGATACAGTCTTCTAAATATTTTTTCCTGTGTTTTCAACAGAAAAAAAGAAATAAAAATAAATGGTATCAAACATATACATATATATAAAAATAAAAATGCCCTCAGGTTTTGAGCCTAATTTGAGGGTGAGTAAATATTTTTCTGTGAAATATTTCCCCTACAACATTAGCATCTGATCTCACTGATGCTTCTGTGTCTGACTAACAGCTAATCCCTTCTCACAGGAAACATTCAAACATCTAATGGAAAACCAAAGGAGCTGAAATGTAACGGCTGGAACAAAGCAACTGGAAAGCAATATTGACTTCCTGTACCTTGAGCTCAAATGCTCACTGAGGCATTAAGTAAAACGCTTGTGTATGAATAGCAGATAAACCTCACCTTTATTAATTATTCATGAAACATCAGTATTTCACCAGCACCTGCCCAGACACTCCACTATTCATTATAAAATGAGTTGCCTCAGAGTGATTATTTAAGTCTTAACCTGAATGGTCAACTAGATCACAGAAACGTTCCTTTGAGACGCATTCAGCTAATAGCAGCCCAAATGGCAAATGCTCCTTTAAAAAGGTCTGGAGACAACCGTCTGACAGTTTGCCCCTTGAGACAGGCACTCAATAGCCAGACCAATAAGAAGGCGTGATTGCCTCATCAGGACTGAATGGTGAAGGGTTCACAGAACCCTTGGATGGAAAACTTGGAAGTCATCTTGCATCGTTACGATCACAGCTATCTGATTGGCCGCTGAATGTTTTTTTCTCAGTGAATCCAGGTCAACAGACAAAGGAACAGCCGGTTTCCAGAAATATTCAGACTAACTGTAGGAGACGAGATGAAAACGACCTTGTTCAGAGGTGTCAAGGTCAAAAGGTCACCATAGTTTAAGATGATTCTTTTGTTTTTCTTTTGCTTTTGTTTATTTGCCAAGCCTTGTTTTGCAGCTGAAGCAAATTTTGGTGGCTAAAGGAAAGTTTTGTTGTCTTTAAAGCTGGAGATCAATAACTCATTGAAGTGCTGTCGTGAGAGCTTTGGTATTTAAGTGCCGGTCTTTAATGCTGCCCGCTGTTTGTTAGCTGCTGCACTTCTCAGGAAAATAGGGTTTGACAGAGGGTCACCGCTGCTGGGCTCACTTTGCTCTGACCTTTACGTTCCCTCAGGGATCTGTCTTTTTTACCAGGACAGAGTGCAACTCAAGCACAGCGGAGGGCAGGAACACAAGAAAGTTGCATCGTGATGTTAACGGCTGTCCACCTCAGCTTCTCCCAGCTCTCTTTAAACACGGTGGGTTTGAAACACCACCTCCTGCTCAAATGAAGCAGTGGACAACATCGTAAAACACAAAAAATGTCTGTGATGGTCTTATTAAAATGATGACTTGAAAGTAAAAAGATGGAAAAAAGAGGGATATCTGGAGGAATATGAGAGAAAGGAAGAGTGCTGTGAGTGATTGATAGCAGCGATGAAGACAGTGTGAAAAAATGCTCAAGGTTGAAACAATGACCAGTGAGGCATCGGTAGAGGCACTGGATTGATTGATTGATACGGGTGACAAAGCGAAGACCTCGGGCGGCAATACAGCTGTCAGCCCCTGTGCCGAAATGATTCGCCTCAGTATTCGGCACCTACCAGATATAACAGACAGAAAGACTCTGAACTGAAAGAGTCAGCACTGAACCTCATATGACACCGGAAGGCTTGTGAAAACTAGGGGTGAGAAACGGTCAACTGTGTTGTAAGTCCTGCTTCGGTTCCTGTGTAGCTTTTGTTTGCTGATTTTGCTAGAAAGACACGTTTGGGTTAAGGGTTATCTGTCATGAGCTCATCACAATAACTGACAGAAGACAAAATATCAGCATGTTTAATAGTTACAATTAAACACTAATACATATACCTTTATATTTTTGTTTATTATACTAATGTTTCATGGCCTTTTAATATGTAAAAATGACTGACAAAAACATATCCACAATTAGGCTGCAAAAAAAATCTAAAAATATAAGAGGGGAAACATCAATAACAAATAAATAAAATAAAGAATGGGTTTCAACATTTATTTTGAAATTCTATTTGAAAAGTTACTAATTTCAGAAAAATTACATTGATTCATTTGACAGATGCTTTTATCCAAAGCGACTTACAGTGAACTCAAGGTACACATATTTTTTTCAGGACTTATCTTCCCCTGGGATCAAACCCACAACCTTTGCAGTATTAACGCAACGCTCTACCAGTTGAGCTAACAGGAAGGCTTATTAGAAAAAATAAATTAAAAAAATAATACATGGATAAGCCTGTTCCGATTAAAATATCACCTACAAGTTTCAATCAGTATTATTAAAAGCTAATGGCAATAATGCACATGTGAGTTACAGAAGATATGAAGAAACAATAATACATGACACACATAATCCTCTCTCTCTTTACAGCTCACGTCCTGCTGCTTCTGTAGTGAGCTATTTGAACTGGATACTCCCGAGAGTCGAGCAACGTATCCACCAACAGTGACAGCCACGGCCCCTGCTGACAGCCAGTCACATTTAAATTTAGCCTGAGAGGAAGAGGAGGAGGAAGAGGTGCCAACCGAATAAGCCAATTTCCCCTTTGCGCAAGCGCTGCATCCTTTAAGATCGCCTGCCTTTTCCTCTCTCTTTCTCTCTCTGTGACCCAGAAAAACATCGCCGGCACAATGAAGAAATGCTGAAGTGTAGACGCACCTAAATATAAATAACTCTGTGCCACTTACATGTCTAATGACAAGTTGGAGGCCCGAGGACAACAGAGTTAGTCTAGGTTTCTGCGATAGGTTTCCTGTGATGTATTTGGTTTTAAAGAGTGATTGGAGGCTACAAAATAATTACAAAACGGCTTTCTCAGGTTCTGAGGCTGGTTCTCAGGAACACGGTAGCTAATTTGCTACATATCCAAGATAGTCTGCTGCTTTTAGTCTTGATTTTAGACTTGTCTAAACCGTTTCTCCTTTGCACCATATTTTGCACATAGACTTGAAGAGAGTCTGTGACTGACATCTAAAGCTTTTAAATTATGTTTTAGTGTTGTTAAATCTGAAATTAATCATACTACAATAATAGACCTGCTTGCATTACCATAAACAAGAGGAAATTTTCACAAATCTTTGTAGAGAGAATCTGTGTGCCCAAAATCAAAAAGACTTTATCTACATTTTTTTATTTTCATTTTATTTGTCTACATTTTCCAGCAGGGAAGATGTTTGTTTAAATGATGATATAACTTCCAACATTTGCATAAGCAGTACAGACAGAGAATAAAAAAGATGGAAAAAAGAGTGTTGTGTCTCAAACGCCACACAAGGAACAAATAATCATCTTGACGTGGTCCAATGTGGCCAGTCATGCTCTATTATAATTTGAGGGGCCATTAGGATTAAAGTGTGAAATTAATAAATGGAAAACCGAATGTGACGGAAAGCTGGGAATAATTGCAATGAAACAGAAAGAAAGGGAATGATGGGAGAGGCTGTTGAGAGAATTAGAGGTGCGTGTTGTGGGGACAGACTGGAGGGCAGTGGGAGATTTGGCAGAAGTACAGAGATTACCAGCACCAGACTGGGGGAGGTATGATGGGAGGATGCTCTGACCTTTCCGTCCTCACAACAGAACCAGTAACAGACTCCGAGAGAGGCGGAGACCTTGAGAGCATACTGTCAGAGCTTCTGCTCTCATGCTAGACTATTAAGACATTTAGTACAGACTGAAAAGACAGACCTGCTTGAGATTTATTCATAGGCATGTTCATGTACTTTATTTGCAGTGATGTATAGTGTGCATGTTTCCTGTGGATCTATATATAGAACACTCAACAACAACATACTGCTTTCACCAAAATGTACCATATAGAAGCAAAGCACTCTGTGTGAGTGAGTCTATATCCCACAATGCACTGTGCTTTGACCTTCCATTTCAGTAAATATACAATATGGCTGATGAATATTTATTCATTACAAAATGGTCTTCTAGATTTGATCAACAGGATTTGACAGTTTGTCAGAAAATCGACTGACAGAAGATTTTGCTTGGTTTTGAAGCTCCTGCTTGTTTAACTTATCTATCTACAAATTTAGTTCCAAGCAACATTAAACTCTTATGATAGTTTACTTTAAACATACTAGTAAAAAAACTTTACAGTACACAGTTGATTCTTCTCAGTATTCGGTAAACATTAGTACACACTAGTATTCAATTCCAAACATAGCTGTACACTTCCATTGCAGGCAGAAATCTGAAAATCGCTGTATTGGATGTTAATCGGGCTGCTAAAACACATACCCACATTTCCATCACACGATGTTGACATTATGTTAATGTTTGTGTTGATACCTTTGCCCTTTCTCTATTATTCATATCGCGTATAAAAGACTGTATGTTCTCATACATATTCACTGCCTGTTCTTGCCTTGTCCCTGCCTCATAATGTCACTGTGAGGGATGCCTCTTATAGAAAGTGTAATCGGTGACATGCTGGTTGCAAACATGACTGCATCTATTATTATTATGGGATACACACACACAGAACCTGCAATAAAACTTGAAAATACTTTGCAAGGTGCCAATAGACCCTCTAGGTCTCGAATCGATGCTATTTTAGCTCAGAAACTTGCGTTTTGGTGTTTTTAGTATCTAAAATTATAACTTGTTTTTAGTAAAGTTGGTTGGAGTTCAGTTCCAAAACTGAAGTGTTTAAAGTACCAGGGGAAATCAAACCGACAGGTTTGTGGTTTATAGGTGAATCACAGAAGATGGGCATGTGGTGTAGATTGTCTGTTTGTTCTGTGTGTGTTTATGTACACAGTGGCTGCTTTCTTCCTCACCTTCGCAAAGCATTACGTGTCATTTCCTGTTTATATCACCATAGAGAACAGAAAGGGCAGACTGGAACATGACCCAAAGCAAACTTACTGTTATAAACACAGTCCTGAGCCTCGGACACAAAGCTTATCTGTAAAATGTCAAGTACAGGGCCGGCACACTTTTTAATGGATCATGCAATACAAAATGACAGCCCTGTATTTTATGGAGCCACAGGAGAAAATGTATTTCACTGCACAAGTTGAATCCAATGAAGCTCAGTTTTGGTAGAGTCCAGGATCTAGTTACTCAACATCTCAGCCAGAAGATCCCTCTTAAACTGGTAGATAGTGAGATGAGCTCCTGTATAGCTCAGTTGGTAGAGCATTGTGTTAGCGGCGCAAAGGTTGTGGGTTTGATTCCCAGGCAGCACATGTACTGGTAAAAATGTATAACTTGAATGTACTGTAAGTTGCTTTGGATAAAAACGTCTGCCAAATATGTAAATGCAAGACCAGTAAAAGACTTGAGTAAAATTGATTTTGTAACACAATGAACACTTGAACCACCCAGTTTAGACCAGCTAGAAACCAGCCATTATGATCCACAGATACCATTTTAAACTGGATTCTCCAACTGGGACGTTTGTTAGACATCACACCGCAATTTACACCTGGCAAATGGGACACTTCCTTATCCTGCTAAAATACAGGCTGTCTAAAACACCTGCTGTTGGTCAGATGTTGTTTTGCTTTATTGTGCAAACATTCTGAAAATACTGGAATAATACAGGAATAATAGACCTGCTTGCATTACCATAAATGAGTACAGGAAACACTGAGCAAATTGTCACAAATCTTTGTAGATAGAATCTACAAAGTTCTGAATCTAATCAAGCAGTCAGAAAAAAAACTGTTAGCCTAGCCTAGCACTGCTAACATATAAGGCATTTTTTGTTTTTGTAGACTACTCTCTCATTATTATGCAAACCAAAAAAGCATCCTGCTGTTTTAGCAAACAGAACAGCATATTTGTCTAACAGAACTTTTTGATGGGTTTACTTTTGTGGCTTAGCAGCTGTATAGCTCAATAATTCCATATTAAATTACCTTCCTCTTGTAAAACTGGCTATAAATAAAACTCAAAGACTCTTATTTTACTGGGCTGCCTGCAGTTCGTATGACTTTCCTTGTGCTTATTAAAGTCAAATCTGACAATAACCTTGATGATGTCATCAGAAAGTACACAACAGATTGTGCCTTTCTTAGACAGATGTGTGGTTTAGCCATTTTATTAGAACAACAACCTGAAAAGCAGGAAGCGTCCACAAAGTTTCTCATCTGATCTTTGCAGTCTAGATAAACGAACTCAGATATTAAGTAAAACTCATTTGTGAGTTTTGTTTTGTGAGGGACAAGTTCAATTAACCAAGCACAACCGAACAGGAAGCCTCGGTAGCATTTCCAAAGCTACAAATAGCTTCCTATACTACAAATAGCCACCTATGCAAGCAGCCAGGCATTAATACTTCCCTATCGGATATCCCTGCCTTAGGACTTGCATGCAAGCCTTAGCTTCTATCACCCTCTGAGTGGCGTAGAGGCGCTCAGTACATTGACTTTCATCAGGGCTTATTAACCAAAGGTCGACAGACTCTAGAGGAGAATAAACAGCTTCATTGAAAACACCGGGACATATTAGCCAGTGTAATGTTGCGCTGTACTGCATTTAGTGTACGCCTGCTTGTTGAGAGAAGAATAAAGTGACAATAATGTGTTTTGGCACAACAAAGTCATACATAAACCTACAAATGCAGAGTTATACAATGAGGTTTCCATTTCCACTAAGGAGCCGTTTACCAGGTCTGAGACCATTTGCAGCATTATTGTGAGATGAAAGGTTCAATTAGAACAAAATTGCAGAGTATTTACTCATTAAAAGTTTGGCAGTAGTATTGGGTAGTTCATTTTAAACACGTTTATTATTACGTACACTAACATGACATATTGGCATATAGTCAGTAGACTAAAAACCTGCTTAATTTGACATATAGTAGGTTGCCTCATGAGGGCCAACATAATGATCATGTGACCAATTGTGTTCCTGTGTAGCTCAACTGGTAGAGTGTTGTGCTAGAAGCGCAAAGGTTGTGGGTTTGAACCCATCCATTGATTTGACTGATAAAAATGTGTGCCTTGAATTGTAAGTCACTTTGGATAAAAACGTCTGTCAAATGAGTAAATGTAAAATTAATCACGGCTGCATTAATCAAAAAATTGCTTGTTCTGCATTTCTACAAAAATATTGCAACTTATTTTGGCTCCAATGCAAGTCGTATCGACCAGCGCAACAACAATGAAACATTAACGATTAACAATAACAATTACCATTTAATTGTTTTGTTAGTCCAATACTAAATACAATACAAAAATTTCCTTTACCATTAATCACAAGCTGTCTAGGTGGCACAAATCATTAACTTGTGTCATTATGTCCAAAAACTCTGCTGTACCTCTCAGAGGGTGCATAAAATGGACATTTGGTACATAGATCAATATTGTCTTAACCTTTCTAAATAGGGATCTGCACATCCCTGGACCTCACGGAACAAAAGTAATGCCGAGGGCTAGTGAGGCAAATCAGGTGATTTACCAAACAGGTAAATCAGATTTTTGCTCTTGACATCTGTTGTCCCCAAAACAATGTATCATCAAAGTACAAAAGAGCACTTCATTTTGAAATGAACACAGAGCCCCACAAATCACAAGGAGCTTCAAACTGTCCAGTCAAAAGCTTACCTCATAATGACCGCTCACCCCTATAAACCCAGCATGTCCTTAACAAAACCATCTATTACACACAGCTTTGGCGTCATTCACATAAAAGTGTACATAAAACTGCTTATCAAATCATCCTCTGAGCAATTTATTTTCACAAAATTCAGTTTTAAGTAATTTCCTACTTTATTCACTCATAACGCCTATCAGTCAACACAAACTCTCATCGTAGTATTAAATAAGCTTTCCAACAGTGCCTTTAATTATTTTTATGGCATGAGTGAATGACAATTCTGCAACTAGATCACAACTGCTAATCTGAAATGGTTTGCGGTGTCGCATTTAATTACGTGTGGATATAATATTGGCGTTATCAAATGGCTAAAATTAAACTCCAATCTCTTGAGGAAAATAAGAATGGTTAGTAGTACTGCTTAGACTGTCTAGGAAACCTGGGCTGTGAATTGTGTTCTTCTACTGCAAAGTGATGTATCGTGAAGTTTAAGTTTGGCACTTTAACACACAGAACCAACTGGGGTTTTTTTTTTTTTTTAAATTATGAGGCCCAAGAGAGATCTAGTAGTATTAGTGCACTCAGACATGTTTGATCGAAGATGAAAGGCAAATACGGCCAATATGTCTCATGAAAAGAAAATGTGAGTCTAACAAAAAGCCACTTTTAACTTATTAGCCACAAATTTTGGTTTTTAGAATTTTATTGTTTGTCGCTAATGCACTTTCTATCATCTTTTCCAATTTGGCAGTGCTTGTCTTTGTATTTGTGCTGTGACATTAGACAATTATTCTCCAATCCCAGAAAACTAATTTTCAGGATCCATTTTCATGATCTATCATAGATGATTTTTGCTGTGCTGACACAATTTGACACCATCTAGTTTTATACAACGCTGAGCAATGAAAGGAAAATATGACTTTAATCCATGTTCGGAGGAAACATGGATTTTTTAAGGACTTAAATGTGGAGTTGCTTTAGAAATTGGAAGTCCAGAGGCCTGGAGGAAGATTGGGAACATGTCATTAAGGTTTTAAAGAAAACTCAACCCATTACACTAACTGGGGTTACTGTAACTCCGGCACATTAGCATTACTGAAGAAATATGAATTATTTATGCAGCACGCATTCAAATCATGAGGGCTAAGGTGCCAAGTGCTATTAAATGGCTTTGATTTCATATTTTAATGCTTAATGAATACTTTGCACACTTGTTCTATCACTTCACGGCCGGCTACAGACTTTAGAAGCTACAGACTGCAGAGGAGAACATCATTTTGCGGCATGTTAAGAGTTCACACGGTTGGACATCTGCTTCAAACACCAACAAAAACCAACACCTGCCTGCATTTCATGGAATATCGGCATTTTCACAGATCACGCTTATAGTGTTCATGCAAACTGTTCACCGTTTTGAAAGTGCGTGCTGAGGGCAAAGTGAAAGACTGTTTCCAAAAACAACTTTTATGCAAGTGTACCTCTGTTTTATTTAAGAGAACAAAGAGTCTTTGGTGGACAGTTTCAGCTTTGGTCTCCGTTCATTGCAGGGCTTTTAGGTTTGTAAATTTAATTAATTTTCAAAGGCAAGCCTGCGGTTTATTACAATGTGCAAATGATTCCCAGTGGCACAGCAAACGCGCTAATCTGCATGTAGGGCCTTGTGAAAGGTCGCTCCCTCCAGCTAACTGGACAAAGAAGCTCACCGCAAATTAATAAGACTGACACATGGGATATGTACAAAACATTCTCAGGTAACACAAAAATATGGACACCTATTGGCATATTGTGCCTCAATCTATTTGCGAAGTCTGTGATTGGTCCCATGGCTTTCATAGAGCTAGCAGGAAAGCTGTTATACAAAAAAAAAATGTTACTAGCGCAATGGTACGGTTTCAAATCCCTATCAGGGAAAAATTACAGAATCTACTTTTGGCTCTCTATCGCCATTTCTGTTTTATACATGAAACTGCATTGAAACGTAAATATGTTAGGCTAAAACTGACATTTCCTGAGAAATTAGACCTAATAGCTCAGATTATAAACTAATATTATTTATATCAAATATTATTTTTTATATTTTTTGGTATATTTACCATTGTGGATCAGAATAAGGTAAAGAGGCTATTTTAAACTCTGCTTGGTGAAAGTTTTCACTTGGTTATATTTTCATTAGTTACGCCTGAGCACAAAATAGATGAAGAAATCTTAAGTCTTCTAAGAAAACTTAAAAGAAACTTTACAGACCAAGTTAACACCACATAAGTTTAATGAGCTGTAAATTAGTAACCTTTGACTAATAAATGATTGACTTTGGGGCCATTGTCCCATTGAGAAGGAAAATCTCCCTCAACAGGTTGTACTTCGAACTTTACAACCCTGTAGCACTTTTCATGTTATTGCCTTCCTATGATGAATCATTTAATTGTTTTCCTCACCTTTTAAGTTTAAAAGCATCTGCTAAATGCCTGAATGTAAATGAGAAAGCTGTGTTAAACAGTGAAAGAAAAATTATGCTGTCTTATAAGTTGTATGGCAGCACCATCTGTAAATTCTGTGTTGACAAGAGCAATCCAGAACGCACACCAAAGAGCTCGAAACCTTCCTTTTCCTTCCTATTTTGGCATCCATCTTGTTTTATGATGTTCCTTTACAATAAGGATGTTTCATTTAAAATCATTTGCCTTTGCAGACAACAAGCCACCTCAACAGAATTTGGAACAAAGTCGTTGTTTAATATTAATTATAAAGAAGCTTATTGTTGGATTTGCGAGTCGTTGAGAATCCTTCAGCCATGACTGGCTGCATAAATATGCATATCCCTCCATCAGACACAAGGAAGTGAGCAAAGAGAAAAAAGAAAGTCTCTGAGGCGTCGCTTTACACACATGCAGTCACATTTGTTGACTCCGTGTCCCTTTGATGTAAATTCTGACATTTCTGTCAGTTCTGTATTCGGTGAGTGATGGCGTTGCCTTTAACTGAGGTCAAAAATGAGGGAAAAAACAGAAAAAATGCAGAAGTTAGATCACAATGCTGTGGTGAATACTGGATATGAAAGTGATTTAGTTTCCTTTTGAACCTTGTTATTCAAATGCGCTTCTCTGGATTTTAGCTTCTTTGTGACAGCCTGTTAGAGGACGAGCAATCACAATGTGGCAAAGATCAAAGAGATGCAAAAATCTCAAGTCGGTAGAATAAAATGGGATTTTACCTCCATCAAGCCCTTCATTTAAATGAAGAAACGCCACAAACGCTGTCATCTGCGGCCAAAGCCCATTAAGTCAAGAGAAGTTCGAATTGCCAACAGCCGCTTTGAACGCTTGCCGACTTTGTGAAAAGATGATGGAGTTGAAACAGAGCTTTCTTTGCTTAGTGGATGAAAAGGCGAAAAAAGCCATTATTGACTGAGCAGTCATCAAGTCGCCAGGCAGTTTACTGCTTGACTCTTTGTGTCGGAGACAGAAGAGACAGATAGCAGGAGATACAAGAACAGGCGAGTCTTGACATGTGCTCTAATGAAACTGTCTGTCCTCTGGTGCTCAAAAAAAGACTGCAGAGGTTTAAAGAGGAGACAAACTCTAGTACAACTAATTGACCGTTGCTGATCCACTACTGCCTCAGAAGTGTTGCAGGTTACAAAACCATAAAGATCAAAGTTTAGCTACAAGGGACTATTCATTCATTATCAGTTGCATTATTGCAGTTAAATACATTTACAATTTACATAGATTAAATATATTTTCGGTTACAAATGCCTGCTTCCCTCATTTTCTCAGAAAATGTTGTCACTTAACAGTCAAATACAATATTATGAGGAAAAATATTAATAATAATTTCAAGTTTTGTATTTGCTTTAACTTAAACTTAAACTTTAACTTTAAACTTGACTTAAAAAGTTTTTTAGCCCCATCACGTATTGAACTTCTTGTACGAATACATAAACTTACAAAGTTAAAAAAGACATTTTATATATTTATTACATCCAAAATATATAAAATGTGAACATACTTATTTTATCCAAAATTCCCCTTCAGCACATTTGGAATTATGGTTTAGGATTCCATAAATATTAAATAAATAAAATAAAAATATCCAACTTTGCTGTTACCAGTTCCAATTCCCCCACTAAAGGCGCAACTGGAACCAGTTACCAAGGCGATAGAGTCGTGTGCACTAAGACAAACTAACCAGGGATTTCAGGGAGTATTAAACTACCAATAAGTAATGAATTGCAAAAATTGCAAAAATTATTTTTGCATAACCTGTAACGCAGTTACTCTATAAGCAACAATCAATCAGGACCTAACATCTGCACAATGATATTCAACACCAATGAAGTCAAAACAAAATGGTCTCCGTGGCCTTTTCCCCAAGTGGTTTGTGCCTCAAAGCACAAAGACAGCACGCAAACGGACAGCTTGTTGGAACAGGTGTGTCTGTGTTTGATTTTTGCATATGCTGCCGTGCTGTTTGGCTGTGACCACACAGAGGGCTGCCATGATTCACACAGGAAAAGAGCACAAAACGCAAATACACAAATATAAACACACATGCTGTTAGCGCCTGTGATTAAAAAGTGACAACAGGACATTACTTCTATTTTCTTTATTGTTTAGGCTCCTCTTGAAATGCTGTGGTACTAATGCATACTATTTTTTATGTATTTATTTATTTGCAAGTTACTCTGAATAAAAGACAAATAAATGTAAAATGTAGCTATCAATATACATACACATAAATATGCATTAAGTATACATACACATACACACATATAGTATACATACACATAAATATGCATTAAGAAAGAAGAGTTTTACATACTATAAGCCTGTTATTTTACATCATTTATTTGTCTGTGACATAGCTGCCCTCTGTCTCATTGGTCTGTTAAAGTAACAGTCTGTTTGTAGCACAGGGAGCTGTCCACAGTGCAGGTGCTGAATCTCTTATTGCAAGACTATTGCTATAGAAGTAAATACATAGACACCAGAGCTTTCATAGCAAAACTTATCTGTAAGAGTGAGTTTAGA